>CAVNYN010222104.1:0-43957 GCA_963692815.1 Nyctanthes arbor-tristis
CCGGGTGAGGAACATGGAAAATAGAAAAAAAGTACTGCCATACTCTATTAGCCATCGGTCTGCCAATAAATAGATACTCTAGTGACCCCTCCTCAGAGCAATACTAACAACTTGAAGGCATCTACACATGAATCATCTACCTAATCATGTCATCGATTGGGATAAGACGCTGCCACAAAAGCCAGCAGAAGAAGGACACCGTCACAGGGACGGTCTGCCCTCAAAAATCACCATGAGCTGATGGTCTAACATATGACAGTCTAACCAGCTCCCAAGCAGACCTCGCAGTGAATCTGCTATCAGAGGTAGGCCACCACAATATCTGATTTAAGCTCATAGTTTCCAATGGCACCGCTACAATATGAAACACCATATGCAAAGGTACTATATGCATGAGCCTACCAATATCCCAACCAGTATTATAAAAAAAAATCAGTATGAGTCTGAGAGGGCAACTGGAAGGCAAGAGAAAAGTAAATTAGGTTAGGAAAGTTGTTGTCTTTTAAAGTATACTAGCTAATCTACCCGTGCATTGCACGGAAACACATATACATATCTAAAACAAACTAAAGAAAATAATTAATTAAATGACAAAATAAAAGTGATATACGTTCAACCAGATCACTCGAACTAAAAATTCACTTAAAAAAAATATGTGCAATTGCTTCAAAAATTGATATTCTATGTTAATTGATCGACTGCTGGCAAATATATATGGGTGATATATATACACACATATATAGAGCTTCTTGTATACTTACCCAATTAGTCAGTCTGAAGGTTGTTTTGATTATTTAAATATAAAAGGAAAGAGATAATTACAAATTTGATTGATGCACTAACTTATTAAACGTAAAGTAAGAGATAAGTTAGAATTTGATTGATACACTTACTTGGTTAATCGAAATCTAAAATATGTCTAAAGGCCAAAAGTTCTGCCTCAACAACTAGGAGATGATTAAAAATTATTACGCAAAATTAAAAGATGTAATAAGTAAAATTCTGAAAATTTGAAAAAAAAGATTAAGGTGAGCAGATAAATAGATTATTAAAAACTATTATGCAAAATTAAAAAATGAACCTACCACTTAGTTAGTATTATCCGATTATTATTAGGGTGAACGAAAATAAAAATAGAAAAATACATGAGATATTAGCGACATCAGTTTGACATCATCATGACACTAGATTCCCAATTCTCTTAGGATATCAGTTTTAGGCCGCAAAAATTAAACCACCACTTAGTATCATAAATATATAGATTTTTATCAGGGTGAATGAAAATAAAAATAGAAAAATAAATGAGACATTAATGATATTAGCTTGACATCATCATAATATTACATTCTCAATTCCCTTAGCATGCCAATTTTAGGCGAGAAAAATTAACCCACCACTTAATTATTATTATAAATATAGAGATTATTATTATGATGAACGAGAATAAAAACAAAAAATAAATGAGACATTAGAGACATCAGCTTGACATCATTATGACATCAAATTTCCAATTCTCTTAGGATTCTAATTTTAGGTGGGAAAAAAATACCCACCACTTAGTGAGTATTATAAATATATAGATTATTATTAGGGTGAACCAAAATAAAAATAGAAAAATAAATGAGACATTAGCAACATCAGCTTGATATAATCATGACATTAGATTCTCAATTCCCTTAGGATGTCAGCTTTATGCTGAAAAATTAACTCACCACTTAATTAATATTATAAATATATAGATTATTATTAGGGTGAACGAAAATAACAAAAACAGAAAAATAAATGAGACATTAACGACATCAGCCTGACATTATCATAACATCAGATTTTCAAACCCCTTAGGATATGCCAGTTTTACGAGGGAAAATTAACCCATTACTTAATTAATATTATAAATATATAGATTATTATTAGGGTAAATGAAAATATGAACGGGAAAATAAATAAGATATTAGCAACATCAGCTTTACATTATCATGATATCAGATTCTCAATTCCCGGTAGAACGCCAGTTTTAGGAGGGAAAAATTAACCAACTACTCAGTTAGTATCATAAATATATAGATTAGGCGGTCTGAAGCGTACTTTGATTATTCAAATATAAAAAGAAAGAGATAATTACGAATTTGATTGCTGCACTTACCAGTTAAACAGAAGGAAAGAGATAATTAAGAATTTGATTGATACAGTTACTTGGTTAATTGAAATCTAAAACATATCTAAGGGCCAAAAGTTCTGCCCCAACAACTAGAAGATGATTAAAAATTACTATGCAAAATTAAAAGATATAATAAACAAAATTCTGAAAATTTGAAAAAAAAAAAGATTAAGGTGAGCAGGTATATAGATTATTAAAAATTACTATGTAAAATTAAAAAAGAAACCGACCACTTAGTTAGTATTACTCGATTATTATTAGGATGAACAAGAATAAAAATAGAAAAATAAATACGACATTAGCGACATCAGCTTGACATTAGATTTCCAATTTTCTTAGGATGCCAGTTTTAAGCGGAAAAAAATAACACACCACTTAGTATTATAAATATATAGATTATTATCAGGGTGAACGAAAATAAAAATAAAAAAATAAATGAGGCATTAATGTTATCAGTTTGACATTATCATGACATCAGATTTCTAATTACCTTAGGATACCAATTTTGAGAGGGAAACATTAACCCACTACTTAGTGAGTATTATAAAAATACATATTATTATTAGGGTGAACCAAAATAAAAACAAAAAAATAAATGAGACATTAGCAACATCAGCTTGATATAATCATGATATCAGATTCTCAATTTCCTTAAGAAGTCAGTTTTATACAGAAAAAATTAATCCACCGCTTAATTAGTATTATAAATATATAGATTATTATTAGGGTGAACGAAAATAAAAAAAAAGGAAAATAAATGAGATATTAACGATATCAGCCTGCATCATCATGACATCCCCTTAGGATGTTAGTTTTAGGAGGGAAAATTAACTCACTACTTAATTAGTATTATAAATATATAAATTATTATTAGGATAAATGAAAATAAGAACGGGAAAATAAATAAGATATTAGCGACATCAGCTTTACATATCATGATATCAGATTCTCAATTCCCATAGAATGCTAGTTTTAAGAGGAAAAAATTAACCCACTACTCAATTAGTATTGTAAATATATAGATTAGGCGGTCTGAAGGGTATTTTGATTATTCAAATATAAAAAGAAAGAGATAATTACGAATTTGATTGCTGCAATTACCCAGTAAAACGCAAGGAAAGAGATAATTAAGAATTTGATTGATACATTTACTTGGTTAATTGAAATCTAAAGCATATCTAAAGGCAAAAAGTTCCGCCCCAACAACTGGAACATGATTAAAAATTACTATGCAAAATTAAAATATGTAATGAACAAAATTATGAAAATTTGAAAACAAAAGATTAAGGTGAGCAGGTAAATAGATTATTAAAAATTACTATACAAATTAAAAAAGGAACTGACCACGTAGTTAGTATTATCCGATTATTATTAGGATGAACGAGAATAAAAACAGAATAAATGAGATATTAGCGACATCAGCTTGACATCATCATGACATCAGATTCTCAATTCTCTTAGGATTCTAGTTTTAGGTGGGAAAAAATTACCCACCACTTAGTGAGTATTATAAATATGTAGATTATTATTAGGATGAACCAAAATAAAAACAGAAAAATAAATGAGACATTAGCAACATCAGTTTGATATAATCATGACATCAGATTCCCATTTCCTTAGGATGTCAGTTTTATGCGGAAAAATTAACCTACCACTTAATTAGTATTATAAATATATATATTATTATTAGGGTGAATGAAATTAAAAAAAGAAAAATAAATCAAAGATTTACGACATCAACTTGATTTCATCATGACATCAAATTCTCAATCCCCTTAGGCTGCCAATTTTAGGAGGAAAAATTAACCAACTACTTAATTAGTATTATAAATATATAAATTATTATTAGGATAAATGAAAATAAGAATGGGAAAATAAATAAAACATTAGCGACATCTGCTTTACATCATCATGACATTGGATTCTCAATTTCCGTAGAATACCAGTTTTAGGCGGGAAAAATTAACTCACTACTCAGTTAGTATTATAAATATATAGATTAAGCGGTCTGAAGCGTACTTTGATTATTCAAATATAAAAAGAAAGATAATTACGAATTTTATTGCTGTACTTAGCCAGTTAAATGCAAGAAAAGAGATAATTAAGAATTTAGTTGATATATTTACTTGGTTCATTGAAATCTAAAGCATATCTAAAGGCCAAAAGTTCCGCCACAACAATTGGAACATGATTAAAAATTACTATGCAAAATTAAAAGTTGTAATTAAAAAAATTCTGAAAATTGGAAAAAAAAGATTAAGGTGAGCCGGTAAATAGATTATTAAAAATTATTATAGAAAATTAAAAAAGGAGCCGACCACTTAGTTAGCATTCTCTGATTATTATTAGGATGAAGGAGAATAAAAATAGAAAAATAAATGAGACATTAGAGACAGTAGATTGACATCATCATAACATCAGATTCTCAATTCTCTTAGAATTCCAGTTTTAAGTGGGAAAAATAACTTACCACTTAGTTAGTGTTATAAATATATAGATATAGATTATTATTAGGGTCAACAAAAATAAAAAAAAATAAATGAGACATTAGCGACATCAGCATGACATAATGACATTATATTCTTAGTTCCCTTAGGATGCCAGTTTTATGTGAGAAAAATTAACCCACCACTTAGTATTATAAGTATATAGATTATTATTAGGGTGAACGAAAGTAAAAACAGAAAAATAAATGAGATATTAGCTACATCATCATGACATTAGATTCTCAATTCCCTTAGAATGCTAGTTTTAGGCGGAAAAAATTAACATACCGCTTAGTTAGTATTATAAATATATAGATTATTATTAGGGTGAATGAAAATAAAAAAAGAAAAATAAATGAGATATTAGCGATATTAGCTTGACATCATTATGATCAGATTCTCAGTTTTCTTAGGATACCAGTTTTAGCTGGGAAAAGTTAATCCACCACTTAGTATTATAAATATATAGACATACATTTCATTATCTTTTGCGTGGCCGTTTCATTGATGGGTTTCTTTTATAACAATGACTTGAATATAGGAACCTTTTTGTATAGGCGTTCTTTTGCAATGAATGCATTATATTTGTATTTACCCTTTTGTATAAATTATTATCCATCCATGAAATAATACTATTAAGAAAAAAAATTAGTAAATGAATTAGTGAACAAAAGAATTAATGAGCTCAATATATTGTAATCTATTAATTGATATGTCAATAAACTAGAATCTCAGATACTGTAATCTTTGTTTTTGAGATCGGAATAAATAAAGAAATAAAGTATTACAAGTACCTACTTAAAAATATAAAAAAAGAAAAATAAAAAATATAAAAATTAACTAAGTTCAGTAGCGTTAGAACGATCAACCTATTAACTAAGCACTGATCATTTTTTGTACTTGTTCTGCACGCATGTTATTTGAGAGCAAATTTCTGCTCAAGTAGCTGCTGAGGTAATACTCGGTGAAAAGTGCACGTGGTATTTATTTTGCAAAGGATGACAAACTTAGGGTAAGAGCTAAATGTTTCACCAAAGGCGGTCCATTTGCGGTATATGCTAGAAAAGAGGGTAAGACTTCCAGTTTCAGAATTAACACTGACAGCGAAGCATACCTATGTAATGGTGTTTTAAAATGATTCTACAAGCTCTGCGTTGTTTGCCAAGAAATATGCATCAGTCTCTAGGACTAAAACAAACCTTACATATGCTACTTTTGTGGAAATGGTAAAGAAGGCATGTGGTAAGACCCAAATAAAATTGCAATTTTATAGAACTAAAAACAAGTGGTTGGAGATGATTTGGAGTGCAAATGAGGCTCAATATAAAATCTTGGCAAATTATATGTTGGAGCTGGTAAATACGAACCATGGAAGTACAGTGGTGTTGCAAACTGAGTTGGAGGGTGATGTTAGAGTTTTCAAGGAAATGTACATTTGTCTTGCCACATTGAAACAAGGGTTTAGGAGTGGTTGTAGGAGAGTAATAGAGTTGGATGGTTGCTACTTAAGAGTGGATGATGGGGGGCCACATTTTAAGTGCTGTAGGAATTGATGCTGGGAATTCAATGTATCCACTTGCATATGCGGTTGTTAATTCGGAGTACAAAGATAGTTGGAATTGGTTAATGGAAATTCTTATTGCTGATATAGAAATGGGAAACGATCATAGTTGGGTATTCATCAATGACGAGCAAAAGGGAGTAATTGACACATTGCAAAATTTCTGTCCACATGTAGAGCAGCGATTCTGTGTACGCCACCTCTATGGCACCTTCAAAGGTCAGTTTGCTGGATTTAATGTGAAATTGAGTTTGTGGGCTGCAGCTAGGGCCACGGCTCTAGCTAATTGGACCATTGAAATGGTGAGATTGAAGTCGGACAAGATCGATGCATACCAGTTGTTGTTTAAAAGACCAGTATTAGCAATAGAGTCGGTTGCATTTCAAAGAGGATACAAAGTATGATATCCTTCTCAATAATTTGTGCGAGTCTTTCGATGCAGCCAGTGTCCAAGCTAGGGACAAACCTATAATTTGCCTGTTATAGAGTATACGATCCTACTTGATGACAAGGATGTAGGGGAAAAAAAAGCGTATAGAAGTGGTCCCAACCTTTTAGCCCAAGGATTGTGAAAATCTTGGAGAAAACAAAGCAAGAATCAAGGTTCTGCTGACCTAGCTTTGCATGAGATAAAAAATTCAAAGTGATGGATGGATGGGGTTTAAACTACGCAGTTGACTTGGAGCGTACGATATGCACTTGCAAGAGGATGCAATTGTTTGGGTTACCATGTTCTCAAGCAATCAGTAGAATTGGCAATTGGGGATTGAAGGTGGAAGACTTTGTGCATTCTTGCTATTGTCGAGATGCTTTTTTCAGTACTTATTACCCAGTAATTTAGCCTATGGCAGGCCCTCATTTTTGGGCAAGCTATAGTCAACAACCAATTCATCCACCACCTTACCGAAAGCAGCCAGGAAGGCGCAACAAGGCTTGGGGTAGAGAGGCAGATGAGGAACCATCTATTGACAAGCGTAGCAGACACGGAATGTAAATGACCTGTAGGAAATGTGGCAATGTAGGACACAACCAGCGTGGTTGTAAGAAAGATGGTAATACAATGTAGTGTAATGTGAAGCAGAAGAAGAGGCCCGCTCAAGGCAAAAGAACAAGCAAGGATTGAAGAAAGACTACAAAAATCTCCACCACTCACTTTTGCAGAAACTTTAATTATTGAAGCACTGCCTCTTTTTGTTATTGTTTTTGATGTAGTATCTAGTAGTAGCTTACCATGTTTACTTTTGATGATTTTGGACCACATGCATGTATATAATTTATAGTATTGGCAGTAGATGTTTGGTTTGTTTTTGCAAGGAAGATGGATGAATGTTTTATTATGTCGACAAGCATTAAGTGGTATTGTTTTTGTTCTTTTTTTCTACTTTATTTGTTGTTTTTTTTTTTTGCTTCTAGAAGTATGATGAGATAGGTGCTGGGAGCAGATGCTTTTATTTGTTTATATTAATGGATGTTTTATAATATTTTACAAGAAAGTGCTTCTAGTAGTATGCCTTTTTCATTTGTTTTTGTTGCCATTTACTGCGTGGGAACCATAGAATTCCAGCAGGTTCCATGCTTTTAAAAAAGGTTTCCCACATTACGTTCCCAACCTTATTATGGTTTCGTACTAGACGTCCCCAGTGTTGGAATTAATATACAAGGCTCAATCGTTAGACTGGGTTTGTACATAGACAGATTTAATTAATAAGATTAATTGGGTCGGACCATACATGGGCTCTAGAATCCTAATCAAATTAGGGTTGCGCTAGGGTTTCGTAAGAAACCTATAAATAAAGCGCTTTAGGGTCTTGGGTGACCACGACATTCACACATATGTTCTGTATTGACTTGTTAGCACAAGATAATACAGAAACCCTAATCTCTCTAGGAAAAGTTCGTGTTCTTAGATTGTTCTTACTGTGTGGATTGCTGTTAGAGGCTAGACGCTTGGACAGCTATGGTGTGATCAGATATATCGAATTTGCTGCTTCATTCTAGGTAACTTTCTGATCACGAATTCGATTTAAGAGCAAGTTTGATCCTGGTATAGGAATTATAGTTTTTATTTCTGCTGTGCATGTTGTATTCCTAACAGTGGTATTAGAGCCACCTTGCTTCTTATTGGATTTTGTTATTATATAACAATAATTTTTATTGTTTCGTATCAATTTGATTTGTGGTAATTGTTAATGAAAATTATTTTATGAAATAATGAATTTCGAATTCAATTTGGAGTTTTTATTTGTATATTGAAAATCTGAATTTGATTTGTATTTTCAATTGAACAAAAAAAAAATTGAGAAAGTCCTTTAGGAACGACTGGCCACCAGAATAGCTCCGATGGCGGATAGTTGTTGCAACAACTGCTGCCTCAGCAATATTGCTGCAACAACGTGCACGACGCTATAGTAGCAGCAGCAGCGATCAAAGGCCCCGAATGGTAGCAGCGATCACTGCTCCTATTCGCAGCGCAAACAATGCCGATCACCAGCGGCACTGCTTCTGAAGTAGTGTGCTGCTGGCGATGGCACCGGATCCGGGGGCTAGGGTTTTCAAAACCTTAGCAATGGCTGCTTGCTCCGCTGCGGCTTCTTTTTGGAGACGGGAGCTGCTTTGCAATTTCAAAAATTACATAGAAAGCCCCATTTTTTCAGAAGACTAAAAGGAAGCCCATGCAATTTCAGAAGTTGCATAGCCAGTCCCTTAAGTTTTGGATATTCAAAGATCGGTCCCTGAAGTTTTTTGAAATTTCAGAATCAGTCTCATCTTTTACAAATTTGACAAATTAGTCTTTGGGTTTTGGAATTTAACTTAGAAGTTCGGTAAAATTTTTGTATTTATCAATTAGGTCAAAATTTAAGCTTCATAAAATTTATTTTTGCTAAAAGTTATTTATTTCGATAAAAAGTTGAATTTTGACTTAATTTAAATAGGATTCTAAACTCTAAGACTTTCCAAAACTGATATCAAAGTATGACTTTGATACTAATGAAAAAATAAAGAGTTTACTTTGTTTGTCCCCTTTAGTTAATAAAATTGATTGATCAATTGGATTAATCATGATATTTTATTAATATGAAATAGATTAATCAATTTATTTCTTGTTTGGTTCGTTTTTTATTTGTCTAAAGTGTTTAGGTACTTATTGTCAATTACCACAAGTCTAGAAATTGATGTGTTCATTGATATTATATATTAATGAATGTTTGTAGATGATTATGGACTCGACCCATGTGATTGGTTGAATGTATGGATAATTATTTTCTGTTATTCTTGTTGGGGCCTTCGAGCCGATTATTTAATTCAGTTGGGCCTGCGTGCCTATTATATGATGTTGGGCCTGTGAGCCAATTGTTTTAAATTTTATTTTGGGCCTGTGTGTCTAGATTTCAGCAGCTGTGCCAACTAGTATAGAATACAGGTTGGAGATAGGCCACAAGAAGACAACTAGTATAGGATACAGGTTGGAGATAGACCACAAGAAGACAACTGGTATAGGATACATGTTGGAGCAGAAAATAGAGACAGTTACATTTAGCATTCGATGATTGAATGCAATGTCCCCTAGGATTTGACCGACTACTCTTCTTCATGGCTCGAGAAGACAAGATAAATACAGTTTATAATCATCCACCCATATTTATTATGTATTGATGATTGCATGTGTGATGTGATGAGACCAATATTAAAATATTAAATTCGTATTAATTGTTACTACAGGCCTTCCACTATTATAGTAAAAACCGAGAGTTCATTACCGATGTTAGTTTGTTGAGTCACTCAAAGCTACTCATTCATAGACATGCTTTTCACTATGAAACATAAGATGTTTATGAAGAGTGGGTCGAATTTAACTAAAATTTTATTTCTTGTTGAGTCAATCAAGGAAATAAAATTTTAGAGGTGTTTCAAGCAAAGTGCATAAGATGTACATGACAATCAATTGTCTACTTGATGATGTAGGAGTCAAATTGAGATGTGGTTGATAACGTATCTCCCTGAATGTTTTGTTGGGATTTGTTGAGTCACTCAAGGTTCTAGTAAAGCGAACGGGGTCCTAGCCTACTAAAAATGAAAAGGGTTTCATTAATTAATGCAAAGGGGATCATTAACTCAGTGGGAGTATAATTAATTTAATAAAAGTCAATGTTAAATTGATTTATTGCATTCATTAATTGTTCTATATTTTGTCATTTTATCATTGCCCCTGGGCCTTGTTTTAGAATTGAAAAACCACTATTATGTTCCTGCTATTATCAAAAACATTATTTCCATTTCATGTTCGGACATAGATGGTTTTTTCATTGATATTAAGAATAAACGTTGTTCTTTATATCTTAATAATGTGTTTTATGGGTATAGGAATTTGTTCAGTGGCATTTACATTCTAGACATGGAGCATTCTATAATGAGTATAGAATCCAAAAGGCCTAAAATTGATAATCGCATTAATAACTCATATCTTTGGCATTGCAGACTTGGTCATATAAATAAAGAACGTATCACTAAGTTACATAAAGATGGATACTTGGATTCAGGTAACTATGAATCATTTCATGGGTGTGAATCATGCCTTTTAGGCAAGATGACCAAATCTCCCTTTACTGGAAAAGGAGAAAGAGCTGTAGACTTACTAGTACTCATACATACAGATGTATGTAGGCCAATGTCTATTAATGCTAGAGGGGACTTTTCCTACTTCATTACATTTATTGATGACTATTCTAGATATGGTTTTGTATATATGATGAAGTTTAAGCATGCAGCTTTTGAAAAATTCAAGGAATTCAAGTAGGAAGTGGAAAAACAAACTGGAAAAAATATTCTAACACTAAGATCTGATCAAGGTAAAGAATATTTGAAGGATGAGTTTTTAGATTATCTGAAAGAGAATGGGATTCCCTCACAATGGACTTCATCGTATACACTACCACAATAGTGTATCTGAAAGGAGAAATTGCACGCTATTAGATATAGTGCGATCCATGATGAGCCATGCAGTTCTCTCAAAATCGTTTTGGGGATATGCAATCAATATTGCTTGTTACACACTAAACCGTGTCCCCTCTAAGTCAATTGATAAAACTCTATACGAGTTATGGACTGGTAAAAGACCAAATCTATCATATTTAAAGATTTGGGGCTGTAATGCTTATGTGAAGCATATTGATTCGGACAAGCTTGATGCTAGATTGGATAAATGCTTTTTTGTTAAGTATCCAAAAGAAGCAGCTTGATATCATTTCTACAAACCCAGTGAGATGAAAGTCATTGTATATAAACAAGCTGTTTTTTCAGAGAAAGAGTTTACTCTAAGAGAAAAAAGTGGGAGTAAAATAGATCTTCAAGAGGTTCAAGAAACCACATAAGAAGTTAATTGATTAGATGAGCCAAGAGTTGAGCTTTCATTAGATGAGGCAGAAACTGGCAATGGAGAAATACCAGTTCCTAGTCAAAGATATGATCTGATGATTACCAATGATATACTGTTAATTGAGGAAGATAAACCTACTACTTACGTAGAATCAAAGTCAAGTGTTGACTCAAAGAGATGGCAGGAAGCCATGGAATCCAAAATGATCTCCATGTATGAAAACAAGGCTTAGACCTTAGTTGATCTGCCTAAGGGAGTAAAACCTATAGGTTGTAAATGGGTTTACAAGAAAAAGATCGACAAGGATGGAAAAGTTCAGACTCATAAGGCTAGACTGGTGGTAAAAGGTTATAATCAAAGATAAGGAGTTGACTTTGATGAAACTTTTTCATCGGTAGCCATGTCTAAGTCAATTCAGAATCTGCTTGCAATAGTAGTATATCATGACTATGAGATTTGGCAAATGGATGTCAAAACTGCATTTCTTAATGGGAATCTTAGTGAGGATGTATACATGACACAACCTGAAGGTTTTGAATCCAATAAGCAAAATAAAGTATGTAAGTTGCAAAGGTATATATATGGACTAAAGCAAGCCTTTAGGAGCTGGAATCTTCGTTTCGATGAGACAATAAAAAAGTTTGATTTTATAAAAAATGAAGATGCAAGAAAAATAGTGGGAATAAAGTCATGTTTCTAATTTTATATGTCGATGACTTACTACTATTAGGAAATGGCATCCCTATGCAGAAATCAGTAAAATCATAGTTGTCAACTAACTTTTCCATGAAAGATTTAGGAGAGGCAGCATATGTTCTTGGGATTAAGATCTATAGAGATAGATCTAAAAGATTGCTTGGCCTAACCCAATCTATGTGCATAGATAAAACCTTAAGAAGATTTAAAATGCAAGAGTCGAAGAGATGACTCTGACCCATAGGGCATGGGATTAATCTCTCAAAGGATATGTGTGATAGGCATTGATTTATAGTGTTTAAATCCCCAATGTGTATTGTTAATTATGTGATATTGTGTTTAAAAGTTCACATTTCTATTTAGTTTGTTGAATTGTAGGTTAAAATCCAAGAATAAGTAAAGATGTGTGAGTTTGGGCGAATTTGGATCAACTTGCAAGAATTGTGGACCTTAAGGGCTGAAATGACAAGGAATAGAACAACAAAGACCGAAAGGGAATATATATATATATATATTACTGTGCGACCGGCAGTAACGGCCATGCCGCTGTATGGTTGCACCGTGTGGCCGCATGGCCCCTATACGCAGTGAAGATTTTTTTTTCCTTATTTCTTTAAAACTCTTTTTACCAAAAAACTTGTCCATGAATTTTATTCTTCTTGAAGAGATTTTTGGACCCTATATAAAGAGGTCATGCCTAGAAGAAGGAGAGGATACTCAGACACATAATACAAAAAGACACCACAGAGAATGGGCCGAAAAACACAAGACTTTGGGAGACTCAAGAATCAGGTTCGAGATTCAAGAAGGAGAAACTTGGTGCAAGACTTCTTCATCTTATTCAAGAGCTAATTACCTGGGTTATGCGCTTTATATATTTGTGTTTTTCATTCATGATGTGTAATTGATTCTCAGCTAGGACGAATGATGTAACCTAGTTGGGACCATAGTCGTGTTTTTCATGCTGAATTTATATAATTAATTTCTATGTTAAATTCTTATTGCTATATTGTTTTGTCTTCATCTTTTTGTCCAACGGATGAATGAATCTATGGATTTTTATTGAACTCGAGAGAGGAATATTTAAGTTAGCTTATGCAATAAGAATCATTAATTTAGACAAGACAAAGAGATTTGCTTGTGGTTAGTGCGATCACGTAGAGTGAACTTCGGGGAGGCTTACATGAATCTCTTATTGATTAATGCACTTAAGAAGGTTGTTAACGCGCTCACTTAGAGATATGTGAGAGTGCCTAATTTTGTAGAATTAATTAGCCTCGAAAGGAGTAGTTAGTTAATTCGTGAGATTTGATCGGTAACATGGATTAATTGTCGCTTGACTAGGTGGTCCAATAATGATGAAGTCGTGCGTCCTGACATATATCCATCATATAACTCCCTTTAAACCTTTGCATATATTTTATTTGCTAAATTTTATTAACTTTATATTTTATTTTCACTTCTTAATAAAAATTATTGGATTGTTCAAATAAAGTAAGAACTAAAAATTTTGATACTCAATCCGATCCTCATGAGAACGATAACTCAGACTCATTGTCGACTATATTACTTATTCGTCCCATACACTTGCGGATTTCACACACGTATTTTATTCAAACAAGTTCTTGGTGCCGTTGCGGGGATTGAGATTGATATCGATACCAATTGGTTCTAGTTTTACTTTGAATTTTATTTTGCTATTTAATTTGTTTGCCTTGTTCTTTCCAGGATGGATGATGATTATGACTGGTGCTCAAATGCTAATTTGTCTATGAAAAACTATTAAAGCATATGGAGAATGGATGAATGGTTTACCAGCACAATTGAAGGAATATGAGGAGAAACATGAGAGTTAGATCATAGAAATTGATGTAGTGTGTATGGAAAATGGATGACTAGTGCTCAAATGCTAATTTGTCTATGAAAACTATTAAAGCATATGGAGAATGGATGAATGGTTTACCAGCATAATTGAAGAAATATGAGGAGAAACGTGAGAGTTAGATGATCGAAATTCATGCGCTAAGAGATTGTCCCGTTGCACATCTAGCGCCTCTAAACCATCTAATGTGTGGATTTTGTGGTGAATATCATTAATTAAATGATTATTCATATGTACATTTAGCTCCACAATGGTCTAAGTAGGTAGAATTTTTGGGGAATGATGAAGGACCACAAGATGGTATCTCTCAAGTCATCAACCACTGTAACACCCTCCATGAAGAGGAAGTGGCAAAAACCTCCATCATAGTAGAAGAAAAACATGAGAAAGATGAGGAAGTGATCTTAGAAAAGCAAGCTCCAAAAATCACTTTTGATGATGGGGCAATTGTCAAGCAATCATTTGATTTCAAGTGTTTGAAAATTGATTTTGTGATCCCATTTGATGAGGAGGTTTAAGTTTTCATAGTACAATTTGAGATCAACAGAGATGGCGGTCCATATTTTCATCAAAAGAGCACAGATAAATTTTTGGGGAAAGTCTTAAGACGAGAAGAAAGTCAATTTTGGCAAGCTAAGCAGAGCATCAAAGCCTTATTTAGAGTTCCCTAAAAATTATTTCTTATAGTCAAGCTCTAGACTATAAATAAAGCGTTGAATGGAAGGCAACCCATTGTTTTATTTTATTGCATTGCATCTCATGTAGATTCTAGGACTTGCATTAGAAATAAGACACGTTTCCTTTATCTTGTTTATCCTTTAATTTTAATTAATTATTATTCTTTTATTGCTAGGAATCATCGTCGTCCTATTCTTTTAACATTCTCCTCCCCTACTGTTGGAGCGTAGACTAGCTACACTGGCCCTACTCCATCCGTCTCATCAGACAACGACCCAAACTCACAATTAGTCATACCCCCAGGGAGTTCTTAAAACTTTTCTCCCTATATGTGTTCTTTTTGCTCAACATTGGGGACAATGTAGGAATTGAGTATGGGGGTGATTAATTGTATTTATTTTATTTAACTGATGTATATTTTCACTATCTATTGGTATGTACTAAACCTACTATTGATCAAATTGTGTTAGTTACAAAATTACAATTCGTACGAATTTTTTTTTCTTTTATGTGTTTAGTTGTTGTTGTGTTTAATAAAAAAAGAAAAATTATGTATGTTTGTTATGTTTTGGTGTTTGAAAAAAAAAAGTATCGTGTTCTGTGTACATGGGAGAAAGCAACTCATGATCCTAACATACTAAATCTCATTGGATTGTAGCTTTGGTGGAATTAGGATCTTGGGCAATGCGAGGAAAAAAATCTTAAAAAAATGGAAACAAAGATTTTTTTTTGTTGACCTAGAGATATTCATAACACGATTGAATTAGTGAACTCGCACCTTCTATTTATTTGCTTTGTTTGGAGTTGGTTATGACTGGATTAGGTTGACAAATTTAACTTGGTGAGATTTTTTAGCCTTTGGCTGATACATCTTTATCAATCTCACTATCTTTGTTCATGTGTGATATTATTACACAGGTTTGTGCCTCTAGAACTTGCTTTATTTGTCTTTGAGGCTGCGTTGCTACATGCATTACATGAATGTGATTAAGACATTGTTTCTTGATTAACTAGTTTAGCCAAAAAGCCTACCTTATCAATTAATCTTTTGCATAACCCCTTTGAGCTTAATTGCCTATTTTTTCTTTACACCCCTTGATAATAGTCTTGAGCCGAAAAATAGTATATATCCTTACCTTGCCAATGGACTAGTGGGTTGTTCATTGATTTTGCTGTTTGCGGTGGATAAGAAGTAAGTGTGAGAGAGAATTAAGTTATTGATAAGGTTATGATGAAAGTTGATGATATCTAGGTTGGGGTGGTGTGTTGTATGAAAAGATGAAAGAGTTAAAAAAAAAAAAGAACGACGTGTACAAAAGAAGTAGATGGGAAAATAAAAGTTTGAAGGAGAAAAAAACAAAAAAGGAAGAAAGAGTCGCGAGAATAGAAGAAGAAAAAGAGAAAAAAGCGATAGTGAATTAGAAGAAGGGAAAAAAAGAAGAAAAATGATAACAAGGGGAAATAGAGAAAGGAATGTGTGAAAAGAAGTTGAGATACTGGGTTGATTCTTTTTTAGAGGGATGAATTATCTTTGGAGGTTGGGATATGTTGTTATTGTATGGGTGATGCTAGAAAATTTAAAAGGATAACGGGAGTAGTGGTTTCATATATTCTTGAATGTTATAAATTTTGTGTTCCACTAGTTCCAATGGTTCATTAGCCTCACTTCCCAAATTTTCCCACCTTAACCCTTAGCCTCATTACAACCCTTAAAAGACCTTATGATTTGTGTCATGCATGTACATCAAAGTAGTGGATAATGAGAAATTCTGCAAGCTTATGGTAGAACTCTCATGTGGATAGAATTTTGAGCGTAAACACTTGACCTTTAAACACTTGAGTGAAGAGTGAACTTATCCGTGGGGGTCGGCCTATCTAAGTTATGCCATTCCAGGCAAAAGCTTTGTTTAATAATTCTAATGGTTTCTTGAGGGCACTTGTTAATGACATTTTATGAGTTTGGAAGGGTTAACTAATACTTGGAGGAAAAAAAAAAAGATAGAAAAAAAAAGTGAAGAAATTTTCAAAACTCTTGCATTACTTGGGAGACTTTTTATTAGGTAGGCTTACCCCAAACTGATTATAAGAAAGGGGATTTTGAGTTGTTGTCTCATACGTGATGAAAGTTAAAGTATTGTGTTTGTTGTTCAGGGACGAGCAACGGTCTAAGTGTCGGGGAATTTGATAGGCATTGATTTATAGTGTTTAAATCCCCTATATGTATTGTTAATTATATGATATTGTATTTAAAAGTTCACCTTTATGTTTAGTTTGTTGAGTTGTAGGTTAAAATGCAAGAATAAGTAAAGATGTGTGAGTTTGGGCGAATTTGGATCAACTTGGCAAGAATTTTGGACCTTAAGGGCTGAAATGACAAGGAATAGAACAACAGAGACCGAAATGGATGAAAGGAAAACGAAAAAAAAAAATTTTTTACTGTGCAGCCGCACGGATTGACAGTAGGCAGTAGCCCGGCAGCAACAGCGGTTGCACCGTGCGGCCGCATGGCCCCTATGCACGGCGAAGATTTTTTCCCCGTATTTCTTTAGATCTCTTTTTACCATAAAACTTGTCCACGAATTTTATTCTTCTCGAAGAGATTTTTGGATCCTATATAAGGAGGTCATGCCTAGAAGAAGGAGAGGATACTCAGATACACAATACAAAAAAACACCACAGAGAAGGGGCCAAAAAACACAAGACTTTAGGGGACTCGGGAATCAGGTTCGAGATTCAAGAAGAAGAAACTTGGTGCAAGACTTCTTCATCTTATTCAAGAGCTAATTACCCGGGTTATGTGCTTTATTTATTTGTATTTTTTATTCATGATGTGTAATTGATTCTAAGTTGGGACGAACGATGTAACCTCGTTCGGACCATAGTCGTGTTTTTCATACTGAATTTATGCAATTAATTTCCATGTTAAATTCTTATTGCTATATTGTTTTTTCTTCATCTTTTTGGCCAATCAATGAATGGATCTGTGGACTTTTGTTGAACACGAGAGAGGAATATTTAAGTTAGCTTATGCAATAAGAATCATTAATTTAGAAAAGACTAAGAGATTTGCTTGTAATTAGTGCAATCACGTAGGGTGAACTTCGGGGAGGCTTACATGAATCTCTTATTGATTAATGCATTTAAGAAGGTTGTTAACGCGCTCACTTAGAGATATGTGAGAGGGCTTAATTTTGTAGGATTAATTAGCTTCGAGAGGAGTAGTTAGTTAATTTCGTGAGATTCAATCGGTAACATGGATTAATTGTCGCTCGACTAGGTGGTTTGATTATGGTGAAGTCGTGAGTCCTGACATATATTCATCATATAACTCCCTTTAAACCTTTGGATATATTTTATTTGCTTAATTTTATTAACTTATTATTTTATTTTTGCTTCTTAATAAAAATTATTGGATTGTTAAAATAAAGTAAGAACTAATAATTTTGGTACTCAATTCGATCCTCGTGGGAACAATAACTCAAACTTATTGTCCACTATATTACTTGTTCGACCCGTACACTTGTAGATTTTACACATCTATTTTATTCAAACAATATGTGCCCAAAGACACAGGCTGAGAGAGATCGCATAGATAGGTTTCCTTATGCTGCTACAATAGGATCTATCATGTATGCAATGCTATGTACAAGACCAGATGTTTCTTATGCTTTGAGTATCACAAGCAGGTTCCAATCGAACCCTGGAGAGAAACATTGAGTAGCGGTAAGAACATTTTAAATACTTGAGAAGGACTAAAGATGTGTTCTTAATATATGGAAGAAATAACGATGAACTAAGAGTTCAGGGGTATGCTAATGCTAATTTTCACTATGACAAAGATGACTGTAAATGCCAATCTAGTTATGTGTTTACTCTTAATGGCAATGCTGTGAGTTGGAAAAGTTCCAAACAAGCAACGACCGCCGATTCAACAACAGAAGTCGAATACATAGATGCTTCAGAAGCAGCAAAGGAAGCAGTCTAGATCAGGAAGCTCATCACTGAACTTGGAGTTGTTTCTAGTATTGTTGGCCCAATAGCTTTGTATTGTGACAACAATGGAGCCATCACGCAAGCGAAGGAACCAAGTGCTCTTCCGATCTCAACGGTCCAAGCATGTATTAAGGCGATATCATCTTATTAGGGAGATTGTACAAAGGAATGACATAAAGATAGAACGAGTCCTTACAGGCGATAATGTTGCAGATCCATTGACAAAGCCGTTGTCACATGACAAGTATGATAGTCATGCTATGTCCATCGGTGTTGGATACATGAATGACTGGATCTAGTTTGTTTGGATTTTAGTGTTATACTATTTTATAAGACATTTGAGTATAAACGCTTATTAATGGATGCATTTTAATGAAAGATCTATTATTATCTTATCATCAAAATAATAGTCTGTAGAATAAGACCAGAATAAATTGTTAATCACAATGGGTTGTGATTGTGAGATGTATGTTATCACTGCTTAAACTGATCATTTATTCTTAAACTATCCCTAGTCAAGGCAATTACAGGATACTGATACTATTGTTGCTGATAGGCTAGCATGTGTTACATTTCTTTCTTAGAAAGTAACTAATCTCATAAGTTAGAATGTGGGGACATTCGAATGAACACATGGATGCTTTGTTAGCAGAACAAGCATTGGATGACCCGCCTAGAGATACCATGTGGATATTATCCGAGCATCAGTAGTTGATCTCTAATGGACGGTTGTGGAATTGATCCTTTGACTTGAAGATATCATAGAATCTTATGTGATGATTATTATGCTTAGGAGGACATTAGATGAGGCTCTAGCCATGACTTATTAGGAAAATGCCATATAGGTATAATGAAAGTTGGATGAAAGCTGTGAGTATTCAAGATGAGGATTCATCACTTCTGGATATTAAGAGACTATAATCTGCCGTTCACTACTTGAGTTGATGAAAATTCCTTGGCAAGGTGTGATTGTGAGTTGAAAGGAGTTTCAATCATGATCATAAGTTTATCAATGTCAAGTCTGTGTGAATAACATAATTGGTTGAAGTGAGATTGACGCTTATCCATATCTCTTAACCAATTGGGTTATACTGATGAAGGGATTAGATTTCCATGGTAACCATACATGAAAAGGTCTTGCACCACATGACAGCCCGTTACATGGATTGCCTAAACACATTGCTAGATGTTAATCTTGGATGGCGTCGTGAGCTGATGGATTTAGGTGAATCGATGATAAATTAAAATAGAGATTTTAGTTTGTCTTATTTGAATTGAATTAGGATAATAGTATTATGATGTTTGCTATCGTGAGTGGGAGCCTAATAGGTCACACACAAAAAGGCGAGAATCGGCGTCTTGGAATTGGACCTTGTCCTAGTGGGTGATTGTTGGAATTAATGTACAAGGCTCAATCGTTGGACTGGGTTTGCACATGGACCGATTTAATTAATAAGATTAATTGGATCTGACCGTTCATAGGCTCTAGAATTATAATCAGATTAGGGTTGCGCTAGGGTTTCGTAAGAAACCTATAAATAAAGCGCTTTAGGGTTTCAAGTGACTACGAAATTCACATATACGTTCTGTATTGACTTGTTAGGACAAGATAATAAGAAACCCTAATCCCCACCACGAAAAGTTCATGTTCTTGGGTTGTTCTCGCTTTGTGGATTACTGTTAGTGGATGGACGCTTGGACAGCTGTGGTATGATCAGATATACTGAATTTGCTGCTTTGTTCGAAGTAACTTTCTAATCACGAATTCCATCTAAGAGCAAGTTTGATCCTAGTGTAGGAATTGTGGTTTTTATTTCCGTTATGCATGTTGTCTATAATTCCTAACATCCAGGACATGTTCTATGCTTTTATAAAAAGTTTCCTACATTACGTCCCCAACCTTATTATGGTTTCGCAGAAGACATCACCAACGTTTAATATTTGTGGCAGAAAACATCTCCAACCTTTTAAGAGTTAAATGCAAAAAATCCTCAAACTTTAACATGTTTTCCATTCAATGTCCCCAAATCTATGGTAGTCTTCCAGAGTTTGTGAACATATTTGTAGGATAATCAAATTCATTACATTACACCATGGGCTTCATTCGACTTGTTGAGTTACGAAGATAAGCATTATAACTGCACCAAGATTCTTACTAATAGTACAGGTGTTCATAACTACAGTTGGTGAACACACACTTATTACAACAGTTTCCAAATGACAAAGAATCCTACAAAAATGAAGAACACAACTGGTGCTCACAACGGGATTGAGATTTCAAGCCTAGTCCCTTGTGGGAGAAACCTTTCACCTCTGGCATTAAGCTTTCTATTCCTTGCCTCTTGAATTTTTATTGTGCCATTCCAACATCTTATTTTCTTCCACCAAGGCACTTATATGATCTTCATGGTAATGCACAGATACTAGGTGTCACCTGCTTTGACCACTCACACATAGGTGGGTTATACTAGACGAAGCAATGACAACTAACACCTTGTCGTTCACATACATAGAATCTTTGTCCAGGATTTGCATCAGTCTATGAGGTTTGGAGGGGTGTTCGACCTCCACAGTGGTAAAGAAACTTAAGAAATCATTATAGCCTTCAATTCTATTTCCAACTGAATTCTAAGGTAACTTAATGTACTAAATAACACAGAATATTACACCAAGAAAACTTGTATAAATATCTCAAGCATAGAATCATTCCCAACATATTATTTCTCTGTCACTTATTTCTTACGAGTATAACAGACGAGCCTTCTATCATCATGAGTTTGCACCTGTCTTCTTTCAATCTTTCTTTGTTTTTTTTTTCGCCCCTTTGTAGCAATAGGAGGCAGGGCAAGAACTTAAGCCCACAATTCTGTAGGAAATCTGTAGTGTATGGTCATTACATTTTGATAAGAAATAAAATCAATATTGTTAATCCACATCAAGAAAAAACTTATGCAAGAAATATGTAGAAATAACAAAGGAAAAAAAAAAAAGATATGATACAAACAAGATTACCTAGCACTTCAGATAAATCAAGTTAATTAATTTCTAGCAAACTCATTTAGAGAAAAAAAGAACTCATCCTTTCCAAAAACTTGGATCAGTTGTATTTTCTTTTCTAAAACACAACTATATGTCCAAAAAAACCGCTACATCTAAACTCTAAAACCCAAACAAAACTCTATGACTGATGAAAGATGAAAAGAAGAAAATAGAAGAATCAATCACTAATTTGGTTCTAAATATTTTCTTTCAATTTCGCGCTCCTCGGTGGTCAATGATTGACGGTAGAGGAAACACTCAATTAGCATCAACATTCAGGAAATTTAAAAAAAGAAAAGAAAATTAAAAGAGGAAAATAGAAGAAATCAAATTTGGGCTGCCGGTGCCAGAATCAGATTTGGTCTAGCCAGCACAGCACAAAAAAATAAATCAAAATTTAGATTGTGAAAAAGCTAAGAAATGTGAGACGGTGAAAAGACTAAGGCATGAGCGAGAATAGAGAATGGGACGAACCGAAATTTTTGGTTGTAGATCAGTGGGTCTTCTTCTTCAAAGTTTCAAGTGGCGATCAATAAGTGGCAGGCAACCGGGGACGAACTTTGCACAGAATTATCCCTCGGTGGTGAACTTTGCATAGAAATTATCCCAAAACTTGGCAGTAGTGGGGACACGTGAGTGAGAGAGAGAGAGAGAGAGAGAGAGAGAGACCAGACAGATGAGGAGGGGAAGGGGTGTCTATGGGTATAGAGGAAAATTCAAGAGAGAGAGAGAGAGAGAGAGAGACCAGATCGGGTGAGAGGGGGGAGTGGTGTCTAAGGATATAGAGGGAAATTCAAAAAATTATCCCCTATATTGGGAATATTGCTCACAAAACACTATTTGGGGCGCACATAAATTGTAATCCGCTATATGGGGAAATTGCCCTTTTTAAATTAGATTTCCTGTAGAGGTTTTGGCTTGAAGTCATACTTTTTTTATAGAATAAAAATCTATCCTATGCATAGACTTTCGAGCTATGTAGTTCCCCCTCCAGAAAGGGTAAAAAAAGATTCTTAGGAAGCAAAAGAAATGGCTAATTAGCACTATCTACCCTAAGCATTTCATATTTCTATGTTTTTGGTTTCTAATCCTCAATTCTAATCTTTTCAACACTATCTATCTTTTTGGACTAAAATGGACTATAATGCCCTCCAACTTTAATTAACATAAAAAGAAATAATTAATAAGTAAATAAAAATAAATAAACAAGCTTATTAATATTAACAATAATATTCTAACACTCATATAGATTCCTTTATGTGCCCTATGTATGCATATCACGTGGATACGTGTAGCTAGATAACGTGCATATATACAACCACATGAGACATATAGATGTCATAAGAACATTTATATGAGTGGAAAATTTTTTATCGATATTGATTTTTTTGCTTTGATTTTTATTTGATTTGTATTTTTTAAAAAAGCAACCAAATCATGTTATTATCTTGTTTTTATTTTTAATCTACTAAATTATTTAGTTAGTAATTAGAAGGTATTATAGCCATTTTTATTTAAAAATGGCAGGTAGCGCAAAAAAAGGTGAGAAGTGGGGTAAAAACATCAGTTTCTAAAGGTTATGGACTAGAAATGCAGAAATACCAAGGGTTGGGTGTAGATGGTGCCAATTGGCCCAAATGAAATATAGCTCCATTTCCCACCCAAAAAAAAGGATGAAAAATGAAATATAGCTATCACAAATTAATTACATGTATCTAACAATTAAATATGAATAACAATTAAATATGAAATCTAATGTTAAACATATCAAGAATAATCTCTACCCAGAACTGAATAACGAGATGGAAAAAAGGGACGTAACACTCAAACCAAAATGGCAAAATGAACAAAATATGATGATCCACCTTCTTAATCAACTTCAAAGCTTTTAAACATCTCTATCCCACATCAAGAACCATGTACACACACATGTATTAAAGCATAGTTAGTTGGCATAATTACAAAACTTACACAATTGATAAAATTTTACCGCCTTTGGAACTTATATGACATCATCTATATATATATATACGCACAGTTTGTTGGTATAATTACAAAATTGTCTAGTACAATTGATAAATTTTCCCGTCTATGATACTTATCTGGCATCATCATATCAGATCATATATAATATATAATATAATATATAATACAAGAGTTTTTAATTGAATTTAGATTCTCCATTGTAATTTTCCCTCCCATAATTTTGCTGACATCACCATGATGTTGCACAATGATTTGGGCTGGATTACTGCCTTTACAGATGGTACACCAATTAGTTTTATTTTGTTATTTTTTATTTTATTTATTTAATTTATGAAAGCATAGTAATTCCTGAGAATGGTAGAATTACCATGCTTTCATATATTTTTCCCTTATCCCTTCAATCTTCAATCTTTCTATAATTTTCAAAATTCATTCCATAATTCCTTCCATTCTAAAATCACAAAATTTTATCTTCATATAATTTTCAAATTTTTTTTTCTTAGAGTCCTTAAATCTATAGAAATCAAACCCCAAAAATGTCACTTTTCTATTTTTACTATCTGTGTTATTATTATTTATTGTTATTTAGCGTCGTAAATTGCATGGAAATCATAAAGTTGAATTAAATTTGTTTGAAATCGTGATAGTTTATATAATACTTTTATGTATTATACGGGTGTAGTGATTATATATATCTGTACATCGTGACACAGTTGTTACAGGGCACATAGAATTACATTTTAAGTATTGTTCCTTATTGTTGTTCCAATTATATAAACTTTTTTAAATTATTGTCTACAAAAATTTTACGTTGCTACTTGCCATGCATAAAACTCTAGATCTGTAAATAAAAAATTATTTTTTTTAAAGAAATTAAAACTCAGCCATTATTGATCTCCATGATCAGTTTCTTAATGAAAGTCTTCCGAATATAGAACAATTTGAAATTAGTGTAGTTTTGTCAATATACAAATTTTGTCAACACAAAGTTAACTCACTAATATAGATAATATAAAAAAAGAAATTCTTACATTAAAATGAAATAAACAAAATTTTGAAAAAGTCATAAGCCTCATTTTCGAGTTTTAAAATTTAAACTTTTCTTATTTAGATATTCATCATGAGTTTTTAATAATTTATATTAGTTTATTAGTTTTTTATATTCCTTTTTTATTTTAGTTTGCTCATTTTTTTCTTAGCATTTATATATAATTATGATATTTTATATTTTTTTATTATCCGCTACCGATGTAAATTTGACGGCAAGTAACTATTTAATTTCTTATGAATTAGTATTTTTTAGAATTATTCTTCCCGATACTGAATTATTCGAAAACAAAGGCATTATAAATTAATTATCTAGTATTATCTCTATTTATTTATTTATTTATTATTTCTCTTTGTTTGATTTTCAAAATTTCCTTCCCAGAGTTCTTGATAATATAGAAACCAAAATTTATTTCAAAATAACTTATATTATAAATGGAAACTCATAATAACTTGGAGCAAATCAACTGATTTATTCTATTTTTTGGACAATAAAAATCTATTTATTTGCATCACAGCAACAACTAAAGAAAGATAATATAATTCTGTCATAATAATATATGACTAAATTTCATTTTCTTGACATCTATGATCTAACTTGAAAATCTTTGTGACTATTTTTTAATCTTTGTTTCTATGTCATTTATGTTGCAACGATTAGGTTGGAGGATGTAAATAATTTATTTTCTTAGTATTTTAATTTATCGATATTTAATTTGACAAAGATAATAATGAATTTTAGCAAAAATGTTGTGAACAAAGAGACATGAACTGCACGAAAAAATTATTCCCTCCATTCCAATTATCTGATCTTAATTTCCTTTTTAGAATGTCCCACGTATATGGTCTCCCTTTATATTAAAAGTTCTAAATTGCATTTCTTTACAAATATATCCCTATTTAATATTTTAATTATAACTATCAATTTTAAATTTTACTCATAAAAAGGGTACATCGGGAGGATATTTTCTCATGAGTATGAAAATTTTTATCTGAATAGATATCGAGTGAATACGGGTATGTAAATACCCGATACGTATTATTAGACTGTTAACTAATAATATGAAATAAGTTAGATGATTTAAAATGAAATATAGCAAAGCATTAATCGAGTGTGTAAGCGTGTAACTACTAGTATAGTATTAGTAAAACATTAATTTAACGCGTCAAATATTAAATAATAATTGTATATTTATTGTTTTTGTTATGCAAATCCAATAACACGTCTTTGTCGAATATTTTACAGGGCGGGTCAAGACAGGTCAGGTCATGGAGCGTGGTGGGACGCCACCACGACCTATGAAAGGGCTCATGAATATTTTCCCCTTTCAATTAATGTTATGTGTAACTCATTATTAATTGATGAACGTAGAATAAAATAAAACTTTTATTTAGAATTTTAAAGTTCCCAACATTAACTAATATAATAACATGATTTTTTCAATTTGATAGAAAAATCCTTTCAAAAAAATAATATAATAAAAATAAAAATAAATTGCCAAAGATTTATGGCTCGATTGGTCAAATTGTTATCTCTAATAATTTCTACACATTTTTAGAATTAAATTTATTAAAAATAAAAAAATGCTTGGTGCATCATGGGTCTATGGGCGGGGTAGACAATGTTGCCCCGATTAGGCGTGGCGAGTCAATCTTATTAGGGGTAGGTTTCCACGGGTTTATGGGTTAATGTGTCAAATTGTCATCCTTAATTACTTGACTGCTAATTATTAGAATTTTATATAGGTTAGACGTGTGAATTTGCACAATATGTTTGGAGGAGACCAGAGTTATGAATTCAGGCAATTTACTACAAATATCCCATGGTAAATTGTAATTCTCATAATTTGTAATTTTATACAATGCAACTGGTATATTGTACTTTATTTATGACATAATGTCCATACTCGCACATTAATTTTGATATGAATACAATATAACTCTACCCGTGCAACACACGGGTGAAAAAAATCTAGTTGCTTATAATAATGCCATACAACACCAAAGGGCTTTTCATAAAAAAAATTGTTACAAATCTAACCGTTAAAGATTAAACTCATGACATAGATGTTAATAAATAGCTTTTAAATCATTGTGCGAACTCTTTTTTGTTAAAATTTTCATTTATATATTACTAATTTTGCGTGCTTTTACTCAAAAAAAAATATTGTTAACCCATATTTACCGAGTTAGCAATGACCAACCAATTGAACCAGAAACTTATTAGCCTACTACAGCTACTTGGTCAATAATCGAGTCAATATTGAAAACTATAGTTGATTTCATGTTTACATTACAACTACTCTATCACATACAAGGAATTGCAATAAAAGATACTTTTCTAAATCAAAACCCGTGCAAGACTTGACCTATAGTCACTTTTCATAAAAATATTGTTATAAGTCTAATGGTAAAGAATTGAACTCATGACCTACACGTCATGAAGTAGCTTTTAAACTATTCAGCCAATTCTTTCTTTTATATATATCACTGTTCTCACGTGCACAGTTACCGGGTCAATATTGAAAACTATAGTTGAGTTCATGTTTATGCGTACAAGAAATTTCAATCAAAAGATAATTTCCTAAATCAAAACTCATGCAAAGGCGGCGCTGTTTTCATTTTTCATAAAAAATATTATTACAAATCTCATGTTGAAAGATTAACTCATGACCTACATGTCAAGAAGTACCTTTTAAACCATTTTGCTAACTCTCTTTTTTTTTTTTTTAACAATGTTCATTTATATATAACTATTTTCACGTGTTTTCACTCCAAAAATATATATATTATCATTACACAAATACACTTGAACTACAGTCGAGTTAGCAATAATCCACCAGTTGAATCAGAAACTCATTAACCCCGTACAGTCATTAGGTTAATGACCGAATCAATATTGAAAACAATGGCTAAGTTTATGTTTATGCTACAATGAATATATCACGTACAAGGGGTTGCAATCAAATACAATTTCCTAAATCCAATCTATTTGATTTGTTCTTCAAACCAAATATTATCCCTCAATACTAGCCTCCAAAATTTTATATTATAAGAAATGGGTTTTGTGTTCCTGACTAAGAATGTTAATACAAATTATTGATAAGAATGTGAATCAAACAACTCTACATTTGCAAATATTATATTTAAAGATGTTTTCAAAATTTGTATTAGTTGAAATAAGTCACATATTTTGATGCTCGGATGAAGATGTTGACTCCAAGTATTGCATGTGTGTATAATTTCATTGTACCGATCTGTTATATTTTGATTCTAATTTGTTAATGATTCATTCTGTACATCGCACAAGTCCTGCTAATCCGAAAAGCTACTTTGATGACATAAGTGTTAAGAAATCTAATACAGAAGGAAATGATGTTAATATTCTAGACTTAATGAAATTATAATTGTGAAGAACATTAAATTGTGCAACTTAGATATTTAAATTATCATCTTGAATGTTTGTCAAATTAGGATGATTTATGTAAAATCGATAAAAAATGACAATCTAGGCAGAATAAAGAATGGTTGAGTGTTTTCTGCAAGTTTCTCGAATGAGTCAAAATTTTGTTATATACTTGTATTAAGTTTAATTGGGAGTATTGCAGTTTCATCATTACAGTTGTTCATATTTGTTTATTAAAGTAGATGTATGACTCATTGATATTTTGCTATAGTGTTTATTTATAATGTAAGTTTTATGGAACTAACTACTAGACTTTTGATTTACAAGGCATATGAGTTCAATTAAATATGATATTTCATTAGTTGAGGATTCAGTTTTTTGACATGGTTTGTGTCACACCCCTGCTAATTTCCGATTATTTAAGAATATCTTATATTCATTAACAAAATATATAGCGGAAGCTTTCATATAAATAGCGGGGACGGGACGTACAAAACAAACAAAGTGTATTTGTCTTGTAGAGTTTAATGCTCTATAAAGCTTGTTACTTAAACTAGCAAGTTGTTAAATTTTATAGAATCATTAAAACTAGGTTTTTCAATAAAATGTAAAGAACATACAAGTTATATTAATAGGTATATTCTATTGATTACCAAAGCAAGTCAAACTATTAGAAAGCTTTTATCTTGAAAAGTAAGCTTCAAATTATTACAAAGACTACACATTTATTCCATCATATATATTACATGGTGTAAATATATATATATATATACATATATTATAGAGATGCAGGCATACTTATGAACACAAAAATGTGTGAAACTCATAATTGTATTCATGGAAACTTCAAAGATAAGTTTTCACTACATGCAAAACTCTACTCCCGTTCGAGAGTATGCTCCAACTCATGGCTTGCCTTATTTTTCAAATATCATATCTTCAATCATCTACAAAAAATTGTAGGAAGGAGGAGTGAGTACAAAGTACTCAGTAAGTAACAAAACTCTTTGATTCGCTTTTCATTTAGGAGATTTATTCAAGGAAACCATTGAATGCATAAAGCTTTCAAATGCACAAAAGGACCCTATCACTAGTTAAACTACTATCCGTAGCGCGTACAAGATTCATATCATTCAATATCAATTCAATCATAGCCATGTACATTTAAATGGATCCACATTCGAATCTCGGTTGACCCCCTACTGGAATCCCAAACAAAGCAAATACCATCGTCGCTTATATTGGTATCATTAGATGGCTCCTAATATGGTAACAAAATAAAGTAAATACAAAATGGGTAGAGCATCAACTAGTGATTCAAATGCAATAATCAATCTTTCTTTTCAATGCATCAAAATCTATGTTCATTTCATGGAAGATTTCAATCAAAATCCATACTTATCTTGTCAAAACTTCATGAATACAAAGAGGGAATCAAAGTATTAGTTACTTACTTCTTTAACTTGATTTTTCCAAAGATTTTTTGAGTTGTTGACAAATGCCTTCAAAACCTTTATTTCTGTCAATCAAAGTAGTGTTTCAAGTTGTATTCTTTATATATATGATGGAGGGTCATTTCCAAATGCTAAGCCAATTATTTAACAGGTTTTAAGGGTTGTTTCCCTACCCTCAATTCTCATGGACGAATTTTCTCTTTATGAAGGTCTTGACATTCACCAAGAAGAAGCAAACTATGAAAAGGAAGGGCCAAGAGATATATTACTTGCTATAGTTTAATTTTCCAATAACCCGAGCTTCCTTTGGACGTGGAGAGGGAGAGAGGAGAAGATGGGAAAGGATAGGTTGGGAGAATCCTCATCCTTTCTTTTATTTATATTCGTTTGAAATATCTGGATTAGTTGTTTTTAATTCACTTTTTGAGTTCCACCAATCAGGTTGAGACAAGTGGCACAATATGGAGCTGTATGTCTCAGGGGGTGATGTGACAAAATAAGATTCATTCTTTTATTGCTCAAGAAGTCTTTATACTTTGTGTTTTCTTATAATTAAGTCATGATATTTTGATCCATGTTACTTGAATTCTTCCAATTAATAAAGTTTTAATTAAGTGGCTATACTTCGAGTCATACTAACCAATCACCACATTTTTGTCTCTAGGCCTCACTCTAGTAATGATCTTTGTATTTTTATGGTATTCCAGGTGGTTATTCAATTATCGTCAAAATAACATTTGCATTATCAATAGCAAACTCATGTGGTTATTCAATTATTATCAATACATTGTCAATAACCACCTTCTAATTCCAATTCATTGTCAAAATATCGATCATGTTATCAATAATTATGTTCCAAATTCTTGACATTCATTTGTGTAACAATCAATAATTCAAATACGATCATATTGTCACATTTCAATTTTTGTTATTCAATTGAGTGGCCAACTTGCAAATTTGCAATTCAATACAATTATATTATTACATTCTATTTCTTAGTGTTCAATTCAATCATAATCATATAATCTTGAAATTCAAGTAACTCCCTATCATTATCAAAATACTATCATTTGGCTCAATTTCTAGTTAAATTTTTACGGGTTGTTACAGTTTATGCGCCAGTTCTTGTGATATGGGGGGTGAATGTTGAAGAACTTTCTTAAGAATTAATTGGTCTGCAAAAAAAGAAAGATGGATTGGCGGGAGACAATAAAATCCTATATGACCTTATGTTCTATAAAGTATTTTCATTTTTTATTATTTCAAATAGTAAACATTTTATAACTCTTAATGATCATTACATATTCCTATTAATGTCTTCCACTATTGATATAAACCAATGGTATTTGTTTATTTTACTATGGGTTCAATAGATGTTTGTACATATTTCCTTAATATTTAAATCGCTAAAAAATATATGTACCATAATTTTTCTAGTAGGGAACATTTTTTAATGATTTTGAATTTCATTTATCTAATCATAAATTGTAAGACATGGATGCATTCGCTAATACCAATTTGAAAATCAACTAACAATTCTTTGATCTTAATTTAGGTTGCACACAGTAAGGAGTCAAATTCTATAATAGAGACCCATAATGCTAGATTCCGTTAAGCAACAAATTTTGATCTTCAATTTTCTTTCTTTAGTACACACATTACAATAAAATATCTTTTAATTGTTTCTCCTAATTGTATATGTGAAACACCTAAATGTGCTCATTATTCAAATGAAGTCTTATGAATACAATATACTATCTTAATTTTCTTTACATTAATTTATGTAATGGGAGTTTCAATACATGAGTTGACACGTGCTCTTAGAAACAATTAAAATACAAAATAGAGAATCCATTACATAATGTTAGGTAACGTAGGATGCACATAACTGCATACAAATCGTGTTTTAGTTTTTTTGTAATATCAACTCTAACAAAGACGTGTGCTCTTCCGATCTTTTATGTATAAAATTTCTTTAGAATTCTGCCCATACAACGCATGGGTGAAATCTAGTTTTTAAATTAAAACCGAAATCTCATTGGTACTCAAATCAAATCTCTTGAATTATAGCTAAATACGCTTCAAATTTTTGTTTACACATAATTCAAGGATCTCAATTTTCTAAGGAAACAGATAGGGCTCCGAGTTTAGAGCTAGACCTCCAATCACATGATGTCAAACTCGGATCATGTGATTGGAGTTCTGTTTCAATCGCCGGACTCCAATTCAAGGAGCAAAACACATACCGTGTTGAAATTTAACAATCCTTTAAAACAAAGACGATAAGCCGTGAGCTAAGGATCGTGCAAAACTTGCTCAGAATGCACTTGTAGAAACCTGCATAGTAATTTTAGAAAAGTAACTTATATATAAAGAAAGCTCAAAAGTGATCAGCGGATACTTGACTAATTTCTTGGGTTGGATTGATGATTAGGAAAGTTATCCTTGTGATGTCAATCTGAACTTTAGATGTAATTTTCTATTCTTGATAGGCTAAAATTTTAGGTTGATATTTGACAAGCAAGCATTAATTATACTTGACTTTGTGATTCTAACTTAACACACAGTAAGTATATATTATTACCTTGAACATTTATATTTGCCATACCAGAATTACCAACTTGGAATAACCTCAGCTATAAATTAGTGTTCTGATGAAACGGAATACTTGAAGGTTATAATTACTAAAAATAAAAATTTTAATATATAACAGTAGTCAAAAAGCTCTTTAATCAGTATATAGTATTTGTTTTGATACAAAGGAAGCATAGGGGAGTGCCATGCGTAGTTCGAACTTAAGACCTTTCACCTGAAATGTAAGTATTTATCCATTGTAATACAATTTGAACAACCTAATCGGATGGTAAACTATGGTTATTAAAAAAAAATTGTTGAATTGACTACTAGTAGATGAAGGGAAAGGATTCTAAGTTTCTAACTACCGTACTGGTTATCAATCTCACTCTGTACACATTCTGGTTTTTTTTAAAATAATTTACCATCAAATGTCGGGTGGAATCGGTGGCGGAGCCAGCCGCCAGTAAAGGGATGGACCAAATGGGTGAGCCGTATAGTACACACTGTTAAACCCTTTATATATATATATATATATATTTACAAGGAAATTTTTTTTCCCATTTGGGAGGGGGTGACCATCCTTCTGCCTCTGCCAGTGGCATACCAAATGCGTGTCATCTATCATGCCACACAATGTGATGTGGCACACATCTGGTATGCCATATAGGCATCTAGTGGTATAATGTTGTCACATGTCTAGCTGTAGTCTATAACTGTTCATTTTTCATAGGAAAAAACTGGAAGAGTCATAACTCCCAGATGGGCCTTAACCAGATAATAAGCCCACTTATGTTGATAACAATGGATATTCAGGTAAAGGGCCCCAGCCCATTTACCGCTTATGCAAAACCCATTAAAAGGCCCAGGTACATTCTGCCTATAAATATTCATTGTTCACATGCACATTTTCCGAGACAACTTTGCTCAGCTTTATTCACTTTCAAGAATTATTCTCTCTAAGACCTCTTTTATTTACTCTCACACCAGAGGGGCTGCGGAGGTCAGCCTTACCACCTTCTTTTGCAGGTTCTTAGAGATATAAACACGAGATGGGTATTGCCAATCCATTCTAAGGGCGAATTCATCTTCGTCATTTGGCGCCGTCTATGGGGATCCCGCACTTGCATGGTTACCACTCGTAACAACAGATTACGTTTGGAGAGTGAAAGGGAGGCTGCCCGAGTGCTACCATCAACCATGTATGGACCTCAAAATATAGTCGACCTCTACCAGAAGTCGAGCAGGTACCACCCAATGGAGCTGACCCCCCCTCCTAGGCCAACGGTGGAGTATTTACGACATGTGGATGAGTTGCGACAACTCCTCCAGAGATCAGCCCCGAACTTCAAGGTCAGTCCCAAGCCCCTCTGTGGGCCATGAAAGAGGATGGGACGATGATGCAGAACCGTCCCACAGAGGCAACCACGCCCCGGAGATAAGGCCCTCTGGGAATAATCTGCAGCAACCAGAGGTCGGTGAAACAGTGATGATGTCCATGGAAGCCGTCGCTCAGATCGTATAGCAGGGAATAGCTAAGGGACTCAGAAAAAGGGTGGTTATAGCGACCTCATTCAATAGAAGGTCTGCTTTCACAACCGCAGTGCGTTCCTTTCCTCTTCCAGATAACTTCAGTTATCCCCAAATGAAAGAGTATGATAGTATTGGCGATCCTAATTACCACCTGAAAACTTATACCGACATAATGGATATGCAAAATTCCCTTGACCCTATACTATACAAAGCATTCCTACAGACATTGACGGAGCCAGCTAGGGACTGGTATGCGACGCTGCCAGAGGGGCCTATTGGTCAGTTTGATGAACTGGTAGAACAGTTTTTGACTTTCTTCGCCAGCAACAAAAGCATAAAAAAATAGCCACTTCCCTCATGTAGATGAAGCAGCACGAAGGGGAGTCATTACGGTAGTTCATGAGTCATTTCAATGGTGAACGGTTGCAGATTCCCGACTTACATATGACAACTGCCGTTTCTGCCCTCATGTAGGCAGTGAGTTGCACAAAATTCAAGAAATATTTGTCTAAGAACCTGCCATAAGAAGTTAACGACCTACTGAGAAGGGCGAAAAAGTACATCAACATGGCGAAACTTTGTTCCCAGCTGTAGCCTCTCATCCTACGGACAAAAGGGCCCCTCTTCTATCTGAAAACCTAGACCAGAAAAGAAGCAGGATGGAAAAAGATAGTTGGCCTTGGCCAAGGCAACCCGACAACGCCCCTCAATGCTTCGCGCTCTCAAATTCTGATGGAAATCAAGGATAAGTATGATCTTCGTTGGCCAAAACCATTGAAAGCTAGAATTACCGAGAACAACTGGGATAAGTACTGCAACTTCCATAAAAGCCATGGACACACCACAGAAGAATGCCATAACTTGAAAGAGGAAATTGAAAACTTAATTAGAACAGGGCATCTGAAAAAATTTGTAAGGGCTGACGGACAGAACGAGGGAATGGGATGAAAGGGTCGAAGTAGGAGCCACCTACAGGAGGCTCAGGTACGGCAGGAACTATAAACATAATATCCGGAGGGGTCGCAGTTGGTGGCAATATAGGAGCATCTAGGAAAATTTATGCCCACTCTTTAGGGCAAGGGCAGAAATGCTTTCGGTGCAAAAAGTCAGCCATGGACAGGACATCACCTTCAGCCCAGCCGACCTGTTAGGGGTAACTCAGCCCTTGATGATGCCATGGTTATCATGGCAGTGGTGGCAAACTGCAATGTCAAAAGGATACTCTTCGACGATGGAAGTGCTGCGAATGTCCTTTCTCTCGAAGCATTTAAACAAATAGGACTTCCGTTAGACCTCCTGCTCCCTGTCCATATGCCCTTCTAGGGATTTAGAAGGAGGATTGTACAACCTACTGGTTTGACAGAGCTACCTGTCACTTTGGGAACAGAAGGCAACCAAGTTACGAGGATGGGCACATTTCAGGTTGTAAACACGCCTTTGGCTTATAATGTGATATTGGGACGCCCATTCCTTAACAGCTTGCAGGCCATCGTATCCACCTACCATCTTACAATGAAGTTCCCCTCACACACAGGGGTCGTGACAGTACACAGAGATCAGACAGTTGCTAGATAGTGTTACATTAATAGTATCAGAAGCCCGCCGGGTGTCATGAACTTGGGCATGGGAAATCAAAATGTCAGTAGTAAAGGAACTCGTGAGGGTCAAAATCGTTAATGGTCATTTGTTTTCCGTGGGGAAGCAATTACCGTCTGACCTCCAAGGGAAGCTCGTAGAATGTATTAGACAGAACTTAGATGTTTTTGCATACGATAGTAAAGATATGCTGGGAATAGATCGCGAATTGATAGAGCACAGACTGAATGTACTCCCTGATTGTAGGCCAGTAAAACAGAGGAGACGCCAGTTCGCCCCGTCCGAGAGGAAAATAATACTGGTTGAGATTGAGAAATTGGTTAAAGTCAGTTTTATCAGAGAGGTACAGTACGCTGATTGGTTAGCAAATGTCGTCTTGGTACCCATGCCCGATGAGAAATGGAGAATGTGCATCGACTTCACATATCTCAACAGGGCCTGCCCTAAAGATAGCTACCCCTACCCCGGATAGATCGTATTGTGCACTCCACTTCAGGTTATGACCTTTACAGTTTCCTGGATGCGTTCTCTGGCTACCACCAAATAAAAATGGCCGAGGAAGACGCGGAAAAGACCTCATTCGTAGCCAACGAGGACATCTACTGTTACGACGTCATGCCTTTCGAATTGAAAAATGCAGGGGCGACGTATCAGAGAATGGTCAACAAAGTCTTTACTGAAGAGATCGGGAACATGATCGAAGTATATGTAGGTGACATGGTGGTTAAAAGTATAGACAGAGATCGGCACATCAGGGATTTGGAAAAAATCTTTGCTACCATAAGGAAATACAACATTCGGTTGAACGCGGCGTAGTACGTCTTTGGAGTAGCATCCAGTAAATTTCTTGTGTTCATGATAACCTACAGAGGGATCGAGGCAAACCCCAACAAAATCTCAACGCTTGTAAACATGGAATCGCCCAAAAACTTGAAGGAAGTACAGCGACTTACAGGTCGGGTTGCAGCCCTAGGTCAGTTTATGTCGAAGGCTCCTGACAGGTGCGTACCATTTTTCTGAGCTATTAAAGATCGAACTACATTTGCTTGGGACGACAAATGTGAAGCCTCCCTCTAGAAGTTAAAAGAATATCTTGGGAAACCGCCAATTCTATCGCGACCTCTGCCAGACGAACAGCTCTAGCCCTAGGTCAGTTTATGTCAAAGGCTCCTGACAGGTGCGTACCATTTTTCTGAGCTATTAAAGATCGAGCTACATTTGCTTAGGACGACAAATGTGAAGCCTCCCTCTAGAAGTTAAAAGAATATCTTGGGAAACCGCCAATTCTATCGCGACCTCTGCCAGACAAACAGCTCTATTTGTACCTAGCAGTCTCGAAACATGCAGTCAGTGCCGTATTGGTCAGAGAAGAAAGAAGCGAGTAGAGACCGGTCTATTACATTAGCAAAATCTTGACCACAATCGAGCAGAGATATTGTCTAGAGGAATAGTTGGCTCTCACGCTTGTGGTTGTCTCGCGAAAACTCAGACCTTACTTTCAGGCCCATACTTTCAAGCCCACACGATCTATGTGTTACCTAATCAACATCTGAAGCAAATGTTCCAAAAGCCAGATGTCACGGGTTGGTTGTTGAAATGGGCAGTGAAACTCAGCAAATATGACGTTAAATACAAGAGCCGACTGGTAATAAAGGCCCAAATTCTGGCAGACTTCATAGTAGAGTTAAGCCCAAAATCTCTTAACTCAAAGAAGAGTACCGCTAGTGGGGCTGAGATGTAGATCCTCTTTGTTGATGGATCGTCTAATTCGACAGGTGCGGGAGCAAGCATAATATTACAGAAAGATATAGGTATAATTGAGGTACAGTGCGCAATCAGATTTGGGTTCAAGGCGACAAATAATCAGGCCAAGTATGAGGCCGTTATCAAGGGGTTGCAGACAGTGCTCCAGCTCAGGGTTGAGAACATCACAGTTTGCAGTGATTCCCAGGTGGTTGTTGAACAAATCAAAGGAACTTATGAGACAAAGGGAGAGATCATGAACCTATATCGAATGGAGGTACTCGACCTTCGTCGAAAATTCAGATCCTACGAAATCAAGAAAGTACCCATGTCTCGAAACTCTAAAGCCGACGTATTACCCCAGCTTGTATCTCTGAATACTATGGGTTAGAAAGGGCAGTGTTCTTCAAAAAAGTTCATGAACCCTCCATCATAAGAAGAGAATAAGTGGGAGAAGTTCAATTAGAGCCAACTGAGTCCACGTGGCTCGACCCTATCAAAACGTTCCTCGAGACTAGGGGTTTACCAATGGATAGAGAGGAAGGTAGAAAAATCAGGAGGAGAGCATCCTCATACCTCATTATAGACGGCCTGCTATACAAAAGGGGATTCGTCCTACCTTATCTGAGATGCCTCACCCCGCAAGAAGCAATGAATGCGATGGCTGAAGTATATGAAGGTGTCTGTGGCGGTCATCAGGGAGGTAGAACTCTAGCAGCCAAACTGGTACGGTGCGGATATTTTTTGCCGGATATGAAGAAAGACGCGGAAAACTTTATTCAAAGTTGTGGGAGATGCCAAAGATTTGGGAACAACATCATACGACCTCCTACGCATCTGTCCCCCATTGAGAACCAAGTGCCTTTTGAGCAATGGGGAGTCGATATCCTCAGCCCATTTCAAAGCGTAAAGGCCAAATGCAGTCCCTTGTAGTGGTGGTCGAATATATTTCACAAAACGAATAGAGGCCGCACCACTGGCGACCATAACAGCTTAGAAGATAGAAAATTTTTTGTGGAAATCTATAGTTTGTCGATTCGAGCTTCCTAGGACTTTCATCAAGGATAATGGCCGACAATTTGAATGTCAATCCTTCAGGGATTTCTGCAACAAGTGGCAGATCGAACATCGCATAACGTCAGTGGCTCACCCGCAGAGTAATGGCCTTGCCGAGCTAGCAAACAAGCTGATTCTCAGCGATCTTAGGAAAAGATTAGAAAGCGCCAAGGGTGATTGGCCCGAGTACCTGCTTGCCATCCTATGGACTTGCAGGACCACCTATAAAACTTTCTCTGGAGAGACACCCTTCATGTTAGCTTTTAGCCTAGAGGCCCGAGTACCCATCGAAGTTTCCATACCAAACTATCGGGAGAAGATACGGTGATGAGATAGCGCCAAGGGAAAGACTCGACCTCTTGGAAGAGGTAGGACCAAGTTGAGCTGAAGATGCCAAATTATCGTCAAATGCTGAAAAAGTACTTCAATGAAAGCGTACGCTCTAGGGAGTTTAGGGTTGGTGATCTGGTACTGAGGAAGACGGAGGCTGCTGGACATCATAAGGGTAAGCTAGACCCCACTTGGGAAGGACCCATCGAAGTGTTCCGAAATGTGCGGCCTCGAACGTACAGCCTGAGAGACATGCAACACAGCCCCTTGCCAAGGCCGTGGAATGCAGAAAATCTCAAGCAGTACTACAAATAATCAAGGGGGAGAAAGAGTTGATTCTACTCAATTTTTATGGCTTTCATATTATTTTGTATGTGCTCTATAGGGTACTCTTTTCCTTTAGTGGGTTTTCGCCCCAAGGGGGGTTTTACCACTAAAGGTTTTAATGAGGCCCGTAAAAAAAATAATAATAATAATATTCTTTCGTAGGTACTGCGCCTATCGAACATTTGACAATTAGAATGAATAAAAGTAGCATAATTGGAAGGTTCCTGAATACAAGTACAAAACACGACCTTGAGGCGCAAAATTAGAGTGAATAAAAGTAGCCTAATAATGCGACCCTTTGACGATTAAAGCGATAAAAGTAGCCTAATTGGGAGGTTCTCAAATACAAGTTCGCAACATGACCTTGAGGGGCAAAATTAGAGCAAATAAAAGTAGCATAATAATGCGACCCGTTGATGATTAGAGTGAATAAAAGCAGCCTAATTGGGAGGTTATCGAATACAAGTACGGAACACAACCTTAAGACGCAAAGTTAGAGCGAATAAAAGTAGCCTAATAATGCGACCCGTTGACGATTAAAGCGAATAAAAGTAGCCTAATTGGGAGGTTACCAAATACAAGTATGGAACACGACCTTAAGACGCCATGTTAGAGCGAATAAAAGTAGCCAAATAATGCGACCCGTTGACGATTAGAGCAAATAAAAGTAGCCTAATTGGGAGGTTACCGAATACAAGCACAAAACACGACCTTGAAGCACAAATTTAGAGCAAATAAAAGTAGCCTAATAAGATGACCCGCTGACGATTAGAGCAAATGAAGGTAGTCTAACAATGCGAATGAAAGTAGACACTACACGCACAAAAGATCGTTTAAACAACTTGGAGATTTCATTGCAAAACATAAACATATCCCCGCAGGAATTACAAGAAGAAGGGGGCGGTGATACATAAGGTCGATGAGAAATGTTAATTTAATGCCTCCAACTCTTCGCCCTTTCCCTCTTCATCATCATCCTCTTCGCCCCATTAGGAAAGTTCATCATGGGGGACGTGTGAACCTCGGGAGAGTGTATCTGACACCAAGCCCGGCACTCTCTAATGCCGCGACCATACATTTCCAGGGCGTAATTTCCATTGGCCATTTTGAACTCTTCGGAAGCCTTGAAGTTCTCTACGGCCTCCTCCCGATCTTTTGACCTTTACTTCGAGACCTCTTGTAGCTCGTTCTCCTTCGCCTGTAACGAGGCTCTCAATTATCCCATCTCCTCCAATTTCTCCTTCTCCGCCTGGGTCGTAGCTTTCTCTTATTTAGTCTTCATGGCCTTGGCCGAATGATATTGAATTGTTTGTTGCATCTCAGCCCCCAAGGTAGCCTTCTTGCAACCCTACTCTGCAAGACCGTATCCGATGCTTATAGCCTAGAGAAGATAGGTGTCAGATCCAGTAAAATAAAGGATGATGTAAAAAGATCATGAACATAACTTGATACATTGCAGACGTAGGAGAGAAAATGGTCGATCCCATTCTCTAAGGCGATCCCGTCACGGTACTTCTCGACCACCTCGGAAACTAGGGCCTCCATAAGAGCATTGGCCACTTCCTCCCTGTGTTCTGCTGAGGATAGAGAGGGAGAAGAGGCAGCTAGCAACTTTCCATGGGGGCGGCTAGGCCCGTCTTGGCTCCCCTCAGGGACCGGCCTTGGCGAGAGGGTCCGAACATCGAGGGGGATTTGGGGCAGGATATGGAAATCGGAGGCATAGGCAGATGTGGGCACGGCCTTTGAGGTAGAAGGGATGGTTTTCGCACTTTTCCTTTTGGGGTTATCTCAGCGTCTAATGCCAAGACGAGCCATATTCTCCTCCGCCTCCCTAGCCTTCCTGGCAATCGCGGCTTTCAGGGCCTCGTTGTTAGCAACCATTACACCTGAAAAGGTTGAACAAAAAACAAGACGCAGTCAGAAAGAAATTTATGCTCCATTAAACCTGGGAACCTAGAACACCCTGCGAAAGCAGTAAGGAAGCCAAGAGGTCATGATTTGACATACCCTCTTTACTGTATACCCAGCCATGAGGAGGAGGTCTTTATAGATTAGATCACTCGCTTCTTACACTAATAGACCTGCATCTACCACTCGTACTGCGCAAGTAGCAGTCTAATCGTCAATCGCCCCTATGTCATTATATTCTGCCACCTTAGGTCGCTTCTATGTCGACCTGAATAGTTTGCCAGCATGGGGACGGTAGTAAAAAAATTGAGTTTTCCACCCACTAGATGAAGAAGGGATCCAAGGCAAAGTGATGACCTTCATCCCAGCCAGGTATACTAAACTATTGCACTTAGGAACATATTTTAGCTCTAGGAGGGTCCTAAGAAGGTCGATTGCGGGCTCGGTCACTATTGATCGGCAAACAATGAAGAAGTACACGAGCAATTTCCACCTGTTGGGGGCCAATTGGGTCGGGTAGATATCAACTAGCCAAAGGAAATGGAGCAAAAAGGGGTGCATGGGAAACCTAAGCCCATTGGCTAGCGAGGCTTTGAAAAAGGTGACCTTGCCCTCCTCTCATTCAAATGGGAATCCCCTGGTCCAGGAACTCGATGGGTTCCATATAAATGGAGGTCATAGGCTTTCATTGTTTTCATATATCATGCTCCTTCCACTTATTCCCCATCTCAGGAACCTAAAGGTCGGGGTCTGAGTGGCAAAAGGGGCTAGGGTCGCTGCCTTCATCCTCCACCTCACTACCCCCATCTCGATCACCCTCATTTTCTGCTCGCTCCTCACTCGTTTCCCTACTTCTCACTCTATTCAACCCTATTATAGATTCGGCCGATTGCGAGATAGGGTGACAGTAAAATTCATTGGCTCTACATCTAGAGGGATGTCTAGGTCCTCAATCTCCGTCAGATTGTAAACCTCAACCCTTCGCCCAGACATTGTACAAAAGCAAGAACACAAATGAAACAAAAAAGAGGGAAAGAAGAGAGATAAGGTATGGGGTCATACCTAATGGGTCGGACGGGAAAAGTTCAGAGAATTCTTAGATTTCAAGGGAAGTTCCTAATGTAGTAAGTGACAAATGAGAGCCATTCTCACTCGCCTTTATAGTAGAAGGACCTAGAGAGTCATTTTTTGGAAGTATGTGCCATTCATTATAGCCATAGTTGATGCATGCCTTTTTGTCTCGGTTGACTGTTGTGCTTCCTCTTCACCATGTGTCACTAAGGCGCTTCGGTTATGGTCCTTTCTGCGTCTCAAACACCTCACGATTGTTAGAGCTGTTTTAATGCACAGGAGCCTACGGAAGAGTCATAACTCCCAGATGGGCCTTAACCAGATAAAAAGCCCACTTATGTTGATAACAATGGAAATTCAGGTAAAAGGTGCCCAGCCCATTTACCACTTATGCAAAACCCATTAAAGGGCTCAGGTATATTTTGCCTATAAATATTCACTGTTTACGTGCACATTTTCCGGGACAACTTTACTCAGCTTTATTCACTTTCAAGAATTATTCTTTCTACTCTCACATCAGAGGGGCTACGGAAGTCAGCCTCCCCGTCTTCTTTTGCAGGTTCTTAGAGATATAAACATGAGACGGGTCTTGCCGATCCATTCTAAGGGCGAATTAAACCTCGTCAAAAACTATTAGTAGGTATGATCTTAAATGCCCCTAATTAAGTTAATAGCACTTTCCTTGGAAAAAGGCAAATCGGGTTTTTTCTCCAACTCACCCGACTCATGATTTTCTCAACTCACCCCAAATCATCCATTATCTCCAACCGCCTGTGGCAATATCCACAACCGACCATGTGATGCAATTTATGAGAATCCAACCTAAAAGCAACAAACATGGAGCATCGTTTCGGAATAGCACAGAAAAGGAAGTTTGTGACTTTGGATCAGGGAAATTTGTGACTGGCAATGGTAACCGGAGATAGCCAGAGTAAAATAGCATATGTTTAGGGAATAGAGATTGGCTGAAATCAAAGTGGGGGTGGGGGTGGGGTTTGAATGAAATCGACAAAGAAGAGAAAACGGGAAATGACTTTCATTTTCAACACCTAAATCACCTAAATGGACCAACAATCAACTAGCCCCTCTCTCCCGTCGACTCCCAAATTAACCAACATCCACCCTTTCCCGCCGGCGGAGAATGTAAAAATCAAGCTCTGTCAAGCGCCACAAAGAATGTAAAAGATCAAGAGATTTGACCAATCCACCACCTGTGCTCCTCTCCGGTCAAGCTCCAACAATCCTCGTTGTACACCGGGGAAGAAATCCATCGGCAGCCACCGCAACCCTACCATTCCACTTAAGGTAAAATGTATACAAAGTTCAATAAAGTGCATATTGATGTTAAGACGAAAGCAAAAGACTTGGGGTTGGCGATGCGAAGAGGTTTCCGTCTACTTGTAGAACGCCGATGAGAAGGCAGGCGTGGGGGAGAATGTCTTTATTGCTTGGTGCCCGCAAACAACGGGGGGGTTTCGAGAATGGGGTTTTCAAAAGGGGTATTCGGTGACGGTGAAGGCCTAGCCACGATTGACGTCCGACAACTATTATGTGTGGTGGGAGTCCAACTATGCATGGAGAGATGGTGTCTCGAATTGGGTTGGGCTGATTTGGGGGAACTGGGAGGGGGTAGGGGGCTAGGTCGGGTAAAACCAAAGGAGGGGTTAAAAAATTGGGTGGGGCTTTTTTGTTCTTTTTTTTTTTTTTTTTTTTGGTTTGGGGGCGGGGGTTGTTGATTGCTGAATTGAGGGAATTTTAGTCATTTTCACGCAGTTTTTCTATAAAAAACTGAAGTCTCCACTATGGAACTCAAAAAATGACTTGGCAACCAAGGTGGAGAAGCCACATATGCAAAGAACATTTTGCTCCATTTTGCACGGCCTCACCACTAACATAATTGAATCTGAGGTCAAAACACCAAAGGCCAAACCCCACCAACATTTCAGAACCCCCCCCCCCAAATCGCTCCCTCTTGGTCTTTCTCTCCCTTTCCCTCCCTTTCCCTCGTCGCTGTTGTTAGCCCCACGATGCCAAATTCCAGCGGCCGGCGAAGCTACTC
>CAVNYN010222114.1:0-12057 GCA_963692815.1 Nyctanthes arbor-tristis
GTGTATTTTCCCTTAGGATTAGTCATTTCATGATTTTTCTCCAATAAAGGATAGAAATCAAAGTAAGTATCTGGGTGAGTTGTCTCACAATAAACACGGCAAAGGTGTCTTGCAGGACAAAACTTTGTTTTCCAGATGGGTAAAGTAGAGTCTATCTCAATGTATACTCCATCTCCTCGATTGGCCATGAGATAGTTGATCACATTCTGCAGAGGAGGATTAATTTTTATCCTGTTCTCTGAAGTAATATGTAAAGCAGAGAGTAACCCATAATCCAAGAGAATATGGGGTGTAATTCTAACTCCCTTGAAGTGATTAATTTCAAATGCATCCAAATTAATTTGACATGATCTGAAACTAAATGTAATCTGGCATCTACAGAACTTTGTTGCATTTTGTTCAGAGAAAACCAATTTATCCTTGCATTCAGGATAAAGAGTTCGACACAAGGAAGAATAGTATTGGCATGATAGTACCAAGTTATATTCATCCATGGTGCATGGAGATTAAGTTTTTCAACTTGTTCCAAACACTCTTGTAAAGTAATGAACATTTTCTCATGTTTCTCTTGAAGAAGATCCACATAATGAAAAAGTTCAGGTATCAAGATCTGTTTGAACTTAAGATTTTCAGAAGTATAAGCAGCTCTAGATGTAGAAGCTATTTGAGAATAGCTTTGTAAAGTGAGATGGCTCCTTTTCGGATTCTTCTCAACTTTGGGTGAAATGAAGAATTTTTCCTCACCGTAGAGTTCTTTCATAGCTTTTTCAGCTTCTTGAAAGGTTTCATAGCCTTTGTAATTTGGTTTCCCATACACTGGCTTGAATGTTTTTACAAGATTTAGTATTTCTTCCATTGTGGAATATATACCAAAATCAGGGCCATTGAAAAGACAATAGCAAGTTACTGTATTAAGCATACTAATGTCTTTAGAAGGAACATTAGATGCTTGAAAGTACAGCATACAGTTTAAAACTGTAAGTTTCTGATACATTCCCTCCTGAAGGACAAGGAGAGTCCAGATATTTTCAAGAAGGCATTTCTACACTTCCGTAAGTTTCTTCCTTTCTGGTGCTTTGAAGCTATTAGCTTCTCCAACCAGTGGAAGGTTATGTTTACCAAACTACACAATGGCTTGAGTGGCGGGTGTAGGGATAAGAGTACCTTTCCAGTAGTCTTTGCCTTTTTAGGAGGCATGACCCCTTTGTCCCTCGTTGGGATACTCATTTCCTCATCACCTGGGATCGGCAGGGTCCTTCACTCACCCTCTACCCAAAACCAGTTCTCTTTCCAATTGGGATAGACTCAAATATCCCTTTTACCAGGTTCCCCCAAAGGTTTAAAGCTCTGGCTTTAGGCCTTGCAACTACATAAAACCACCATTTCCTAGATGGTGAGGCCTTCAGCAAATAATATGAGATGAAGACCTCTGAGCTTGGGAATCCCCAACCTTTACTCTGCCAAAGGGCGACGACCCCAATCATGGTCCTCTAGCCAGTTGGAGTGATTTGTGAGGGGGCAACTCGTCAGGACCTCAATAACCTAGTGACAGGTCATGGAAGTGGGACATGGAAGCCTGCCTCGAACATCTTTGTGTTCACTGCCACAACCCTCGAAGGAGGCAATGAGCACGCACTCTTTCGTAGGGAACCCAAAGGGCTAAGTGGTTAGGCACGCGATACAACTGTCGCAGCGCATATAGATCTTTTTCCCTCACCTTAGAGGGGATGTGTTTGCACCCCACGGCAAGTCTTCCTCATGAACAACCACTGCCAGAGGCTGCCCACTATAGCTCGCCTCCGCCTCGTTGCCTCCCTCCTCCTCTTCACTCTCATCTTTGGTCCATTCAAACTGGACCTCCAGCTCGAACTCCAGTGCCGGCTTCGCCCTATCTTCATCTGTAGACCACTCTATATTCACCCAAACCTCTTCTTCTCCTCCATTCCCCGGTTGAGAGCCTTCTCTGTGTTCCATCTCACTCACCCACAGATTTTTAAAACAAACAAAAACCCCAGAAAGTCTTCTACAAAACAGATAAGGCTATTACCTTTCCGGTAAGTGTGTCAAGAAGCCTTGGAAGAAGTTGAGAAAATCTTGTAAGAGGTTTTCTGGGAAATCAATTACAAAAAAGAGCCAAAATGAAGAAGGGAAAAGGTAAGAGGAAAGGGGTATAGGTTGAGAAAAATGAGGGGATGGCGGTAGCGTGTTGCCTTGGGAAACAAAGAGGCACTAATCAAATAAATGATCATTGCTTGTAAAACCCTAGAATATGCCACCCCATTGAGCGACTGACTCGCGACATAATGGGCCAGGCCAAAAGTTTCGAAATTTGAAGAGTCTGATTTTAGGCGGTAAAAGTTTGAAAAGAGTAGGAAGCAGACCTTCAAAGCTGTTAACCTTGAAGCCCAGGACCAGCGACCTTAAAGGGGTATTTTGTGGTCGCTAGGTCATTGCGTCAACTAAGGTTAACGATCAAAAAAGGTCAATGGCTGCAGGACCTTGAAAGTAGGTCTTGTATACCTCATCGAGTCCAACAACATAAAGGACCTAATGACCTGAAGACCTTAAGATCTGACATGACTCAGTGACCTGGAGAGCTAGTCATTGCCTCTAAATTTCGCGTCTTAACATTCAGGTCACCAGGTCATTACGCCTTTGAGGTCGGAAGCTCACAACCTGCAAAAATGCTAGCTAAGCAGTAGCTTACGAATCTACGTACAAAGCCTTATCACTTATGGCTGATGGGACTTTAACATTAAACGTAGAAGCGGTGGTTATCTGCCCCATGTAGAATTTAGATAGTCATTAGTCAAAAGTGAAGGCTTAATCTCAGTAGATTTGACCCATATGCTATTCTTGTGGTCCTAGCATTAAATGCATGTAATCATTGCCCCCATACAAATATATGCTATAAATAAAGACAAATAATATTGAGAAGGGTTCGACTCCCTAATTTCATTCTTTTTGTCTTAAGTATATTTACTATCTTACATTTATTACAAACATTCGACTAGTTTTTGCATTTACTACTCTAATTGATTCAAATACAAATTTCCTGCGTAAACAAATCTTGTTTGTTGAGTCAAAGTCAGAATTTGACGTCAATAGAGACCTTCAATTTGACATGTATATGTAGACATAAAAATTTTCACAGGTTAATCATATAAAATTGGGCGATGTCAAACGAATTAGCCCACTTAAATATTTTAAACTCGTAAGTCTTGTTTAAATTAAAAAAGCCCATTAGTTCGTAGGAAGCTCGTCTTACTCTTAAAGGCCCGTCCTATGTTCAAAATCCGACCCACGGTCCGTCCTACTTTTTCTTGAAACCCTAGATTTTCCCTATAAATAGGGGCCTTTAGTTAATTGAAAATCACAAGGCACAGGTGCACAAAAACTCTGAAGACCCGGAGACGCTGAAACTCTCCCTAAATGCAGTCAAAGCTACTGGAGCATAAAAACCCTACAGTTAAATCAAGTCAAGCTAAAGCCGGAAGATCAAAATCTTTTACAAATCAAACACAAATCAAGTCCACGTCCCGAAATCCAAGTTCTTCGAAGATTCAACAAGTTTGAGTCTTCAACAAATTAAGTCCAAATTCCGAATACCAGGATTCAAGCCACGTAGCCCCTGCTTCAACCGTTCGATCGTTAGTCAGAGGATTCACAAGAGGGCTTATTCATTTATTTGTAAATCTCTCAAAAATTAAATTTGTGACAATTTGTTGTATTGATTAATACAAATAATTGTTCTACAGTATATATTGCATATCTTTTAAGTATAATTATAATAGCAAAAGAGATATTATTTTTTTCCACAACACATATTAATTGAAAAATGAAGAATTTTTTCTTTTGTTTTTAATTAATAGGTTCAGAGTAAATGAGGAATTAGAGAAATTGTGGTTATATTGACCACAATTTTTTATAACAACACCACATTTTGATTTTATTAAATATGTTTCATATCTACTTATTTTTATATTTGAATCCCCAATTTTTTTTTACTCACTATGCATATCACTCTTGAATTAATTAAAACTGTTGATACGAAGTGAAAGGTCATGGTCAACGATCTCCAGATCAAAGGGCTGGCCGACCAGGCTATGAGCTTGTGAGTCTTGACCTAGTGATAGTCAAATATAACTTCTCTATTATTCTTCTGTACATTCCAGCATCTTCTACTTCTTCACCCTCTTCTTGGCTTAACTTCAAATTAGGTTCCATAGGAATTGAGGATGGTTTACACCCTAAAAAGCCAACTTCTTCCAGCAAGTTTAAAGCATAACTTTTTTGTGACAATGAAATTCCTTTCTCAGATCAAGCAAATTCCAAACCCAAAAAGAACCTTAAAGGCCCTAAGTCCTTAAGTTTAAACTTTGAATCAAGTGCCACTTTAAAGGAATGAATAGCTTTCTCATTATTACAAGCTACAATTACATCAACTACATAGACAAGAAGAGCCATATAAACAATACCTGTCTTTTTCACAAATAAGGAGCGATCTGTTGCAGATTGTTTGAATCCTCTTCCAGCAAAACACATGTAAACTTGGCATTCCACTGTCTTGGAGCTTGCTTCAATCCATAGAGAGATTTGTTTAGCTTGCATACTGGATTTTTGAACTTGGTTATCTTCCCCTTTGGACTATACGCAGCTGGGATAGTCATATATACCTCTTCAGCCAAATCACCATGAAGAAAGGCGTTGTTGATATCCAAATGATGCAAAAAAACATCCATGAAGAGAGGCAAGAGCAAGAATTAGCCGAACAGTAACCATTTCAGCCATAGGAGCAAAAGTCTCATGATAATCCACTCCTTCTTGTTAAGTATACCCCTTTGCTACAAGCCATGCTTTAAACCACTCTATGGAACCATCTGCCTTGTATTTCACCCAATAAACCCATTTATACCCCCACTGGCTGATGACCTGCAGGAAGACTAGTGATAGAAGTATTGCTATCCTCAAGAGCTTTAAGCTCTGCAGGCATTGCAACTTCCCATTCAGGCTTACCAGCAGCTTGAGAGTAAAACTGAGGTTCAACAACCATAGAAGCATTGACAATGGCAGTGCAAAATTTAGGACTGGGTTTACTATAAGAAAGATACTGAGAAAGAGGATGAGACGTGGTACATGCTGTGTCACAGTGATAATCTTGCAGATACAAAGGCTTCTTAGTGACTCTCTGAGATCTGCCTGTAGAAGAAAACCGAGCAGGAGATTGCATACTGGAAAAAGACTCAAGTTCTGAAGATGGTTGGACAGCAGATGGTTGAACAGGTAAAATAAAATCGGAGAATTGTTCATTGATATATGACTGAAGACCATCTTTAGTACCAGAAAAAGGAAACATACCTCCATGGAAAATGACATCTCTAGACAGTAGTATATCACCTGTCTAAAGATTCAACAACTTGTAGGTCTTCATTCCAGGAGGAGAGCCTAACAAAACATAAGCAGTTGACCTTGCACTAAATTTATGTCTGTGTCCAAGTAAAGTACAGGCATAACAGAGACATCCAAAGACTTTAAGATGAGTATAAGATGGAGGCTGTAAATAAAATTTCTCATAAGGAGATATAAACTCAAGTAAGGGTCAGGGCAGCTGGTTGAAATGCGTGGCAGTTAGAACAACATTGCCCTTGTATTCAAGGAATTTCAAACTGGAACAGCAAACTTCTAGCCACATAAGTAAATGCTGATGTTTCCTCTCTACAACAGCATTTTGCTCAGGTCTTTCCACACAAGAAAAATGATGCACTACACCTTTTTGTTTGAAAAATTCTGTGAACTGAAGTTCTTTGGCATTATCTGATCTCACACACTTTATATGCCTACCAAACTGATTTTCTACAAGGGCAAAGAATTGAGGAACAATGCATTGAACATTAGATTTTTGCTTAAGAAGAAACAACCATGTATACCTCGAACAATCATCTACAATAGTCAAGAAATGCTTGAAGCCATCATGGGAACCTGATGAAATGGACCCCAGATATCCATATGAACTAGAGCAAACACTTCAGATGCAATGTGATTATTACATGTAAAAGCTAACCGTTTTTTGTTTAGCTAAATGACACACAGTACAATGGAACTGCTTATTCAATCTAGCACTAAAGCAAACAGACCTATCTGATTTTTGCTTAACTACAGATGATGGATGTCCAAGTCTTGAATGCCACAAGTCTTCATCAACAGTAGTAGCTGAGACTTGAATAGCAGACCTTGGCCTTATTCTGATGGTATTTCTGGGAAACTTCAGATAATAAAGGTTGCCAACCCTTTCACCCTTCCCAATCTGAGAAACCTGAGATATGCCATGAATCACATAGCATTCAGCATTAAAAACCAGGAAAAAACAAGCATCTTCAGTTAATTTACTAACTGACACCAAGTTATACTTAAAACTTGGCACATACAACACCTTCTACAGTTCCAACTGTTGAGTAAATTGCATTGTTCCAATTCTTTCCATCTTAACTCTTTCACCATTTGGAAAATGAACATAAGACGCAAACAAAACATCTTCAAAGGATGTAAATAAAGACATATTATTACACACATGATGAGTGAGATTATTACACATATGATGAGTGGCTCATGTATCCATCACCCAAGCATCATGAGGTATTAAGGAGTCTTTACCATTGAAATTTGAAGTAGAGGGCTGGTCTAAGTCTGATGTAGGCAGAGATTGTATCTGAACAGTAAGAAAAGCTATGAACTGTTGACATTGATCTGTTGTTAGCTATGAGCTTAAGTTACCTGCATTTTCAACACAAGGTTCTGCACTTGTTCCCACTTGATTTGCTGTAGGCTTGACATAACCTCCTCTATTCTATCTTGAACCTTGATACTTGCCCTCGACTGTTCCCTCGATCTTGAATCTATATTTTTCTTGCCTCTAGGCTTCCAGCCTGGTGGATACCCATTGCGTTTGTAGCAATCTTTTACTTCATGACCCATACTCCCACAATAGGTACATTTCTTATCCCTTTTGTTAGTAAACTGATTTACAGCAGCAGTAGCAGGGAACATTGAAGGAGATGTCACATGTCTTTGTCTTTCTTCTTGAATCATCAAAGAAAACACCTTATTAATATTAGGCAATGGTTCCATCATAAGAATTTGAGCCCTATTTTGACTAAACTACTCATTTAGTCCCATAAGAAACTGCATCACATAATCTTGTTGCTGAGACTCTACCCATTCTTTCATTCCACCATAATTACAAAAAGGTATTGGCCTAAATTCTTTCAACTCATCCCACAAGGACTTCAATCTAGTGAAATATGAACTCACATCAACAGCACCTTGAGACAAAGAACTCAGTAATTGCTTAATCTCAAGCACGCGAGGACCATTGGATTGATGAAACCTATCATACAAATCGTTCCAAGCTTCATAAGCATTTTCTATGCACATAGCACTTTCAGCTATTTCTTTGGACACAGCGTGCGAGATCCATGACATCACCATAGAGTTGCACCTACACCATTGATGAAAGATAGGATCCTCATTTTGTGGCCTTAACATACTTCCATCAACAAAACACATCTAATTTTTAGCTACCAGAGCCATTTTCATCGATCTAAACTAGGAGCTAAAATTATTTCTAACCAAGACGCCAGAAACAAGGCACAAACCTAGGTGATCAGCGCTGCTTAGATAAAAGGGATTGTTCTGATTATCACTCCGAGTGACTGTCGCACGATCTATAGGATTGACATTCTGTGCACCAAAATTGACATTCTGAGCACCAATGTGCGTAGATCCTCAGCCAACAGCTACACCTCTCTTCACCATCGGGATGAAATCAAGCGGAGAGCTACAAATCGATGAGTTATTGAGTCGATTCTAGAGAAAAATAGCACAAAACCCAGACCTAGGGCAACGATCCAGCTCTGATACCATATTATCTAGAGAGGATTCTAGATAGAGAAAGAAGAATTTCTGCATTGACTCAATAATGTTCTGGTACAATTCAATTACATGTATTTACGGAGAAGAAATCAGCTAAAACAACTCTTAACTAACTAACTAAGTAAAAGAAAGTTAGAACTGCCTTTCTAACAAAACAGGGACTGAAATACACATGAATCTAAAATACAAGGACAGGAAAATAAAGTTGAAAGTCAAAATACTCTAACACGGATCCTCCTCATTTTGCAACATATTTGTCTTCTAAAGCATTTGCTCCTCTCGTTTATTCTATCATAAATTCACCAATTTCACCATAAATTTCACGTTTATTGCTCAAAGATAATTCAAACACAAATTTCCTGCGTAAACAAATTCGTTTGTTGAGTCAAGGCAAAATTTGGCATCAACAAACACATTTTGTTTCTAATGACGATTCCCTCTTAAGAATTTCACTAAGATTGATATTAAATATTGTAAATAAAGGATAGATTAATAATTTAAGTACGGTTACATACATTTTCGAAATTATAAATTAAGTTAATGAAATTTCTAGATAAAATTTTTTTTTAGGAACAATAAATAGCACTAATTGATACAAAATTTATAAGAAAATTGGATAGAAAAATAGTTAGGGACAGAAAGGTGGCAAGGACCTAGACCTTTGTATTCATTTGCACTTTCGTCCTCAATAACTAAATTTGAACTAAGTGGGCCCCAACCTTGGAAAAATTGGCGCAATTGATCTAAATGCATAATTTTTTCATGCAAACCTTAGGCTCTGTTCATCAATTAAGTAAACCGGATTTGAAATTCAATTCTAAATTCATATCTAAAGGTGTGCAAAAAAACCGGGACCGGTTGAACCGGCCCGAAACCAGACCAAATGGGCCAGTCCGGTCCGGGCTTTACGGTCAAAATGACCAGTCCGGTCCGGTCCGGTCCTGGGTTTTCTTTTGAAAACCCGAAAACCCGATCAAAGACTAGTTGACCTTTTTCTCTTTTTTTAATATATAAATTGAAACCCAGTTTTCACTTTTCATAATAATCAAGAGGTAAGAATTAAAATTATTTCCTTTACATAGTCACTTGCACAAAGGTCTATCTTATTTATAAGCCCCAGTTATTTTACCTTTTTACAAAACTTTCAATGTGGGACAATCATTTAACTTAAAACTAAATATAAAGGACCAAGACAATTATTAATTTATCTCAAAGTCTACAAAATTTCCTTTACATAGTCACTTGCACAAAGACTCATCTTATTTATAAACTCTAATCATATTGCTTTTTTTACAAAACTTTTAATGTGGGACAGTTAAAAAATTAAAGCAATACCACTAAATTTCTTTTTCAAGTTGAAATTTTTTTACCAATAAACTTCTTTAAGAATCGTCATTATTTTATTATTTTTTAAGCAATAGCCAAGAACAATTGTGTTAATATATATTGCTCGGATTTATAATATGTTTGTTGACTCTATTTAAGTTATATGCTATTATTATATAAAATATATCTATTTATATATACACGTAGAGAATTGTGCTTATACACCTTCAAATTTATTTAAGTAGTTTTCTTATTGGTAAAAATTGTAAAATGGATTTTCTTGCTTTTATTTTAAGTGGTAAGCATTATTTATTTTTGACAATTACATCATTTTTGTAATATTTAATCCCCATAAATGTATAATAAAGTTGGAATCATCCATCTTTTGCCTTTTGAAAATATCAAAATTGTATTGTAAAATTGTTAAAATTATAAAGTAGATATAATATTTATGATTTTTACATTTATTTTCCAATTTAGGATACATATTTCAAATATTTAATAATTTTAGATTTGTTAAAATAAAAAAAATAAGAAATACAAGTAAGTCTAGTACTTCTACCTTACGGAGGCATGTTAATACTTTTGTTGCACATAAAACCCTTCTATTTGTTTGTTCTAAACTTTGTTTATATGTGTTTTTACATTACTAAGTCTATAGAAAATTTTTTCACAAGCCCTGAAAAGCCTGAAAAAAACCAAATTTATTACCCGAGCCTGAACCGGGACCGCGACCGTTTGGACTTGCCATTTTTGGGACCGAGACCGGGACCGAACCGAAGATGTTTGGTCAGATCTTAGTCCTTTAAAAACCCGGGACCGAAACTCATTTGCACAGCCCTATTCATAGCGCAGGAGAGTATATGAAAGTGACCTGTGTACATAATAATGACAAACAGAGCCCAAAGTTTTAATGAAAAAATTATGATTTTGGATGAACTGCATCGATTTTTAGAAGGTTGAGAGCCTCTTGGTCTAGATTAAAGGTTGGGGATGAAAGTACAAATGAATGCAAAACTTGAGGACCTTTACTGTAAATTACCCTTATTTTTACGGCCATGATTAAAACCTTCCATCGGATCAGATTTTAAAACGTCTTCAAATCAAACAAGTTAGTGCTTTTTTCTCTTTTGGTATTTGTTTGTGTTCTAGAGAGTGGGATGGAGTTAATTAATGGTATAATTACAAACACGCTTTGACTAGTACACGGATTCTAAAGAGTTGGGAATATACTTTTAACTTTTCATCATGAGCTCAAATTTTATATTTAGTTCAATTTAATCCTATATAATATTCTTAACCTCTAAATTTTATTCAGTTCAGTACATAATGATTATTATTTTTTTTTTTTTTTACTTCATTTAACTTTCATCAACAATAATGCACCCTCCAACCTAGTCTAATTAAGTAGAGCAATGAATAATATTTACAATGATGTATGAATAATAGTTATATATACATTTTATCTTTAACGATTAATTTCAATTTGAATTCCATTTTATAGCTTAACTAAAATTAAATGATAAACTATCTTAATTAATTACAAAATAAATTTAATTATTTCGTGTTAGTATCCACACATATCTCATTTCAATAACATTGTCCTAAAAAAATGAACATGTTATACTAAAGTAATAATAAAAATAAATAAATAACATGTTTATTTTCTATTTTTGAGGGGAAATTGGTGGGGAATAGGTATAGTTCAAACTCAAGACCTCCCACGTGAAACATGAACGTCTAACCACTACGTCACTTATTCAAGTCACATGTTACTTTGTTTTATAATTGGAATTACATTCTAATTTATTCTTAATAATTTAAATTTGTAGAGTGAGAAGAAATGTTTTGAATTATACATTGTGTCGTATTCCTTGTTAATAAATTAGAACATTAAGGTTTAAGGAACATGAGAGATTATCCTAAATTATCAAAACGTCATAGGATGCGAATGTACCTTGGTGGGTAGATATAGTTAATAATAGTAACAAAATGTAAAATATGTGCTTTTAGTTTAAAAGATATACTTTCATCTTCAGAATTTCAAGCTTTCCTATGATGAATTTGTATTTACCCAAAAAAAAGAAAAAAACTTTAACTAGACACGCATCTTGCCTATTTTTTAATTTAAAATAATATAAATTTATGATTGAGAGAGATGTAATAGAGAATTTTTTAATTTAGAATTGAAAGAGAAGAAATAGAAAATTTTGCAAATTTATGATTTTATCTATAATAAAAAAGATTATAGCCAATCATGTGTAGGCATGTACGTAGACATGCCTATCCTTGTCTCCGCTAGATGATAATGATGATGATGGTGGTGATGATGATTATTATTATTATTATTATTATTATTATTATTATTATTATTATTATTATTATTATTATTATTATTATGATTATTATTATTGATATAATTATTATTATTATTATTATTATTATTATGCAAATAAAATGAAATAATAAAACTTAGTTTGCTCAATTTTAAACTTGAGGACCCACTTGCTCAGGCATAAGCTTGGAAACCTTCATCACAATCGCATACTTATAAACCAATTATTATATATTATTTAACAAATGTCATGATAATTAAGTTTCATATATAGTCGAGTTTCAAGTAAGAGAAGCTGGAGCTTGTAGACTTTGTGAAGCAATTTTATGGGTTCAATCCTTGGGGTTCCAACATGTCATCTTCGAGTTAAGACGTCAAACAAGTAGTTGGTGCTCTTAAAAGCAGTAATATAGATGTCTCGGAGTTTGGTTCCATCATTCAAGATTGTAAACTCCTTCTTCAGCACA
>CAVNYN010222114.1:12077-32397 GCA_963692815.1 Nyctanthes arbor-tristis
AAAAGTCAAAAGGACTTTATGAGTAAATTTATAAACTGTTGGGGACCTAATGCATTGAAAATAAAGGTTAAGGACCTAGTTGATAAAAAGTGTAAAGAATGGGGACCTTATGTGAAATTAATCATATACTATATATACTTAAGAGATGTATGTCGGAAGATCGAAAGTAATATACAAAACATTATAGATTCTTATACCAGAAACAGATTTCCTAAGCACAACAGGTCAATACTTGAAATAGTTTATATTCAATAAAGATTACATCATAGTCACATTATTATTATTATTATTATTATTATTATTATTATTATTATTATGCAAATAAAATGAAATAATAAAACTTAGTTTGCTCAATTTTAAACTTGAGGACCCACTTGCTCAGGCATAAGCTTGGAAACCTTCATCACAATCGCATACTTATAAACCAATTATTATATATTATTTAACAAATGTCATGATAATTAAGTTTCATATATAGTCGAGTTTCAAGTAAGAGAAGCTGGAGCTTGTAGACTTTGTGAAGCAATTTTATGGGTTCAATCCTTGGGGTTCCAACATGTCATCTTCGAGTTAAGACGTCAAACAAGTAGTTGGTGCTCTTAAAAGCAGTAATATAGATGTCTCGGAGTTTGGTTCCATCATTCAAGATTGTAAACTCCTTCTTCAGCACAGTGGAGTTTATTCATTAACATTCGCAAAGCGGGAAGCAAATAGGCCAGCTCATGAATTGGCAAGAATTTTTGTTAATTTTACTACTAGTCCTTCAATTTGGAATGAGGCATTGTTTCTTGTGGCCTCACTTTATGTACGACTTGAATGGGCAATAAATTACACCTTTCAAAAAAAAAAAGAGGGTTTCTTATATTGAACGATAATATATAAATTTTACACTAATGAGTTTGCAAACGTACACATTATTCTTCAACTCTTACATATATGGCAGATATAATTATATAGCATATATAATTGATAGGACTACCCAATACTTGTTTGAATATTATAGTTATTGTTCAATAGGCAAATTGACAATGGACACAATTTTTCTAGAGACCTTGCTCTATGTATGTCCATTGCCATGGCCAACTCCGGGGCTGTGGCCTGGGGTCGTCGGGCGAAAATCTCCACCTTCAGTACTCTCAAATTCATCAACAGCAAGTCGACCACTCTGTGCACTATGGGTTGGCTTCTGTTCTTTATATTCCATAAACTTAGAACTCGACATTTGATTATTGCCATTAGTTCTCTTTGGCATTACCATTGGCCTTCCCTCAATAGAGAGAATTCCTTCAGAGAAAAGAAGAGAAAGCAGAAGAACACCCATGCAGATGACATTGGCTCTAGCCATGGCTAATTTGATTTGTGCTTGGGGATAATTTTGTTTCTAGTATTTATAGAAGAAAAAAATTGTATAATTACAGAAAAGCCTCAACATATATACAGTGAAAATGTAAGGGTAATAAAGAAGTTAGATTGTCAAACGTTACTTGTAAAGCTAGCCCACTATCTCCATTCATGCACATTTGCTATAACATTTACTATAGTGATTCCACAAAACTCTGATTCCATTAATCCTTTCCTAGTCATAGGAAAAATCTAGGGTTGTCTATTATTTGAGGGGTTACTAGAGAATTTTAGGAGGGTTGTAGAAGTTATCTGATGAAATTAATATTTTTGGAATCTCTGATTTTTCATGACATACTGGCACTGGAAGTCTTTTTTGAGTCGAAACAAAATATAATCATGTTCTACCCCAAGTCCAAGTGATATGACACCCCAAACTCGGTGTTCACCAGACCAAACCACGCACGACCACTACAATCGCCACATTCACCTCTATATATAACGCCACCGTTTTTGCAACAAAAGTACCAGTTTAGCAATTATTTCATAACGGATATTATCAGGTGTTGTCTAGTAATTTGCAACTCGATCAAGGTAAATAATAATACAAATTCCAATTAATTAATTACTCTGACAATTAGTCATAGGAGTGTGTTGAGTCATTTCAACTTCTTGTTCCACGTATCATAAGATCAACTTGGGTTGAGCTTAGTGCAAATTCACAGGGATTTGATAACATAGAGCTACTGCTCCCACTTACAAGGGTTTACACAGATTTGTTTGGAACGTCTCCAACTTGACAATGGTAAGAGGGATTGTTCAACTTTAATCAGGGGTAGACAAACATGATTTAGCGTCCGTGCTCATCTAAAAAATAAAAAATAATAATTTTTATTTTATACATAGTCTTCATACAATAAAATTTTTAGATTTATCACGAACCATGGTCAATAAAAATCGAAGATATGCTCGTGAACACTTCTCCTTGTATATATAGCAAGAATGATTTTGGTAAGTGCCAAATAGAGTCTATGGAATGGCATATTCTTGAAGGAACAAGACATCTTGCTTGGTTGGCTCCCAATGTTTGGGAAGTTGAGTTTCACCGTTCAAAATGAGTTACACTGCTCAACTTTATCAAAAAGTGGACACTTTTTGTTGTTAATCTTCCACTGCTGAACTTGCAAAAAGTATAACATTGTGTACTTGAATAAGTATCTGAATCTGACTTTCAAAGATTTTGGTAGATTCTTCAGTAATTATGATTATGGTTGAATTAGAAGAAGGCACTAAAATAGAGCAGCCAAATTCCTATTAGTAGGAATGGCAACTGACCGGGTTTATCAAGACCTTAGTTCGGGGCGGGCACTGGGGGTGGTTCAGCCTGGGTAAGAGAAAAATACCCTTTATCCTCTCCGTTTAGAAAATCTTTAAAAAATTAGAAAAAAAAAAAAAAAAACGGAAACTACACCATCTTAAGGAAATTTTAAATTAAAGTATAAAAGTTCGCTTTAAAAAAAAAAACGTTGGGCAAAGTGATCGAGGCTTATTTTCTTTAACCTTGAATATCCGGATTCGATTCTTCACCAACTCTTCCATATCAGATTATTTTTAATTAAAAAAAAAAAACAAAAAGACTATCAAGTCGGGGTGGCCACTACCCATCCCCGACCCATTAAGATTTCGGGGCGAAGACTTTTGCCCCCGTATTCATCTCGATACTTAACGGGGCGGATAATGGTCTCCACGGGTATGAAAATTGCCATTCCTAATTCCTATCCATCAAATATGCTCTCAAGTGGTCTAAAGATTCTCACATAGAACTTGGAAAAATTGTTTGGTACAAAAACAACTGGGGCTCATAGTCCCAAACGTGTAAATTTGTATAATTGTATCCAACCATTGAAGTCCTCATCTAACCAAATTTTTTCGTACAACTTATCTCCACCTCTCGAATAACGCATCTTAATTGCTATTGTTTTTAAATTGGTCTATAAGATAAAAAGTATAGAGATTAATCGAACGAAGAACACAATAAAAGATGTAAAAATCAAATGAAGAACATAATAAAACTGCTGATGAAACATCCACAAGAGGAACACATAGAACTGGAAATTAAATAAACGAATCCCTTCCCAATAGGTTTATACAAATACAATTGGATTAATCACAATATAGTCATTGAAACAAAAATGTATGGTACTCTTTCCCGAAACTAAAAAGTTTAGCCAAAGGGATGGGAATTGATTTAAAGATGTCCAAGTATCTCTTATTAAGTGATATTAGTAATACAAGTGACAAATTGACAATGCATAATATATATACACATAGTCAAAACGCTGAAGTTAAAAATAATTCTGTGACAGCCACTAGGTGATGTTCAGCAACAATTTCCCCATTTTACAATTTTTTTGAATATGAATAATAATCTCTGAAGACTGGTGCAATGGTCAGGCACCTGCCGGCGAAAAGTAGTTCTGAGTATTTGTATCTACCAAAAATTTTGTGCATAGAACCTCTCGACTCGAAGTTGAAATCAGAAAAAAGCGGTCATTTTGAGTTCATTGATTGGTCACGGCCTTTTCAGGCTTGAAATATAGCTTGGTGGACTGGTGTCGAAAGAATAACACAGATGAAATATTGTTCCAGGGAAATAAATTCTTTAAAGCCAAACAAGCAATTAATTCAACAAGAGGTTTCTTTACTTACTACCTATTACACAGATAACCGTTCCCGAAAGGCCAAATTAGACAGAAAATAATGAAATAATAAGGCCTTTTCTTTTTTCCAGAATTTAGTAAGCTTCATTTTGTTCTGTCAAACTACAAATGATCCAATCGTCCTACCACCATAACCCACATTATGTAGAAATGAGGGTAAAGATGGAGATGGTAAAGGGGTAAGTAATGGGTGGGTGGAAATGGCATTTTCAAGAGAATAAACAGGAAAATCAACCGGGAAATAAAGCTTTCTAAAGAAAAAAGTTGCGTTATCTGGCTCTTTTCACTTTTGAATGGTGACCCTAACTATTTTACAATGGTAGTAACTTTAATCAGAATGTATGAGATATGTTGCTATACTCAACAATAAACTTCTAATGACTAATATTGTATCATAAAATCCTAAATTACGAATTACTTAAGATGGAGAAAGAGATGGCAAAGATTTCATTGCTACTCACCACTAGAAAAGATTAGGTTACAATATGATCAACCGCACTATCTACCCCAAAAACCGGAATGCTTTTGTTGTTTCTCTTAAACATTTATTTTTCTCATCCCTAGACCAGTGCTGTAAAAAAGAGAAAAACATAATAAAAGATGAAATCGATAAGTTGTGACTTCATAAAGCCTTTTTAGTTTCTAATGTATCTTATGGTGTTAGTGATTGACATGGATACAGGCCATGTGGGCCCGACAACTGATCCCACCAATAGGTTACTGTTACTTATTTTTATTGGTTTTTTTTAGAGATGGGGCAACTGCTGGCACCATAAGAAACCAACAGCTCACACTAGATAATTTTCACAAGACTTCATGGTTAAAAACAGGCAAGACACAAGATATTTAGCAAATCACCATGGAAAATACATTCAGTTCTTCAGCATCACGCTTCCATCGGTAGAACTCCAACTCCCTTTCCGACAGTTTCTTTGACGCCTTGTCACACCAATTTAAGCTCGTGTAAGCATACAAATACAAATTAGAAGTTACATATATGCATATAAATAATTTGGTCTCCTGCACCAAAATTGCTATTTGAATTATAAAACAAAATATCAACAAACACAATAAAGAGACAAGCCATTGAAATAAAAAATTTTATAGATCCACCAGAATAGCACCTACATGTTGAAACCACATCCCTGGTTAGGATCCTGTATTTTAAGAGGAGAATACAGATATTTGTTGCTTTTCTCAAGACCAAGTTCCGAAAGCTTAAAATTGTCACAACAATACTTAAAAAGGAATCAATAGGCATACATTACCCTTTGCATGCCACGTGTGCTCTTCCGATCTCGCCCCAAAAAATAAATAAATATGGATAAATAGAGGGAGAACCAGACATTCATATCCATAAAACAGGGAAAACAATTCATATCCTACGTCGTCTCTACCATCCCTGTAGTTTTAAGTTGTCCTTTTTCAATCTAATTACAAATGAGTACCCTAAATCTTGTGCATCCACTGTATACTGCCGAACACGTCTATGATAGTCACATTCAGGTTGCAATCAAGAATATTCCATCAACAGATATCATCATTCACAAGCACTAAAAAATAAGGGAGGACTTCTCTCTGCAAGTTCCTCCAGATATTGGGAATATGTTATTCCAGGATTACTAGGCTGTGGAATCACATTACCCTGTTGGCTGAACCATTCCAAATCTTTTGAAAGACATTCTGACCGTTCTAGTCCAGTCTTTCTGAAGTAAACATCAATACCAAGAATGCTAGTTCGTTAAACCTTAAGGATCAGTACAATGGTTCGAGCATTTGACTTAGATACCAAATCTGAAAGCATAATAAGACAAAAAAAAAAAAAAAAAAGTTCATTTGTGACACAATTATGATTGCCAAGCAAGAAAGCAGGGACTAGGTTTTTTATCATGTTGCTTAGGTATGAATACTGGAGTCTAAATTAGTAGTTCAAATCTGTAAACCTGGCTGACCTAATCGGTGACACAGCAAACTACAAATAAGCTTTGTTCCTATTAATCATATGGTTAGCTACGGGAAACCTTAATAGTTGTCTAAAGACTAAAGTATCTAAGCCATATCGGCAGAGCATTAAATATATGTGGGAATACATATGAACCAAGAAATATCAGAATTAATAATGTTAGAACGCCTCACAAATTCCCTTTTCCAGCTTGAAAAATTCAAACAAGCCGCTTAATTTAAATTGAACTCCACACATATTCTCCCTAAACTACTAAAAGAACCAAATTTTAATACGAAAGCACATGACTTAAAAATCTATCCCACCTTAATGCCAAGCGGGAGAAGATAAATGACATAAAAAGATTAACCACTGTTCTCAATAAATTTGGGATCATCTAGATTAACCTTTTTGCCCTCATGGCTCGCTTGATCATCTAGAATCTCTTATAGCAAATCAACTATGCCCATCTCTATCATTTCTTGCTCAATTACTTCATTAAAATCCACTGATTTTGTGAACAGAAACCTATTAGGCCAACCAAGACCGCTTCCCAATCAACTAACTTGTATTTCTCTTTTTTAAGTAATCCAACTCAAGACCAACCATTAATACAGATAACAATGTCATGCAACAGTGAAGGGCATAAGGGCAGCAGGCATCCATATAACTAAAGAGTATTCTTAGCATAGCATGAGAAAATGCGGTCTGAGGGTGTGCAGGTGGTGTGACCGTACAGGGCCCCAAAACTAAAGGGGCACCAAAAAATGTTATTTATTATAGTTGTAATGTTAATATTTTTTAAAAAAAAATTTAGAAGTTTATTTGTTAAAAATTTTAGACATTATTGAGGCACCATCTTTTATAGGTATGTATAAAATTATTTAATTAAAACTTAGATTGTATTTTACTATATATTATTATATTGAAAAAAGAAACTAAAAATGACCTACCTTAATTATTCGATAATTGTCAAGCTCAATTAAGGTAAAAAAAAAAAATCAATCATATAAAAAAAAGTCAAGAAGTAAAATGCAATCATATCACTTGATTTTCATCTTTCCAAAGGCAAGGTAAAAGAATTTTCAAACACATATTGTTTCATAATTAAAAGAGAACTGACCAAAACATAAATCAATTATCAATTAAGTGAAATAATTCTTTGGTTTCTAGTTTGATCATATTGACGGTTATTCAGTATTCTCATTTCATTGATATTCTTTTGGAGAATTTAATCTATAATCAGGTACTATGCTTATATTCTTTCTATCTCTAATCTCTTTTTGAATTAATTTATTTGATTAAGTACTTTAATATTTTTAATTATTGTTATAATTCATCAAAATTGAAATGCATCCTAGAAAACAAGCATATGTAACGAATTTTAGAATCATTGGAGGTGCTTTGACATTTACTTGTACTTTTACTTTTTTATGGTGTATAAAAAAAACAAAATTTCGAATATGATGTTTTTAATTTGAAATACTATTGTTGGAAATGTGATTAAGTTTTTCTACTATAATCCTTAGTTAAACCAAGGGGGCACTATTTTAGATTGTCGCACAGGGCCCCTAAATTTTCAGGGCGGCCCTCGCCACTGACTCCATTCCACAGCATCTATGCCCTAATTTCTGAATCTGGGCAAGTGCCGAGTGTACTAATGTACACAAATTACACAATTTTTTCAAGCATAAATATTATCTCCAAGGGCGATTTTTACTATCCCTTAGAGCGATTTATGTGGCGGAGCAAATACTATTTCCAAGGGCGATTTTAACCATCCCTTGGAGCGATTTATGTCGCGTAGTGAACACCATCTCACCATCTCCAAAGGGCGATTTTAACGATCCCTTGGAGCGATTCATGTGCGGAGCGAATATCATCTCCGAGAGTGATTTTAACCATCCCTTGGAGCGATTTATCTTTTGGATGAATATCATCTCCAAGGGCGATTTTAACCATCCCTTTGAGTTATTCATGTTGTGAAGCGAATACTATAGGTTGGACAGATTTTACAAGAGAATGAGTAGAGTAAGAAAAAATGAAATTTGTTATGAAAAATATATCTCTATCTTACATTACAGACTCTCTCTTATTTATATAGAGAAATTGGAGGGATAAATATAACAGGAGAACTATATTGAGTAATCTACTCTTAAGTCCCTGAGCTAGGTATGACTTACTTCTCTGTCTATGAAGTGAAGGGGTTGCCTTAATCGGTTTGAAAGAGCAACCCTCCTAGTAATAAGCAAAGCGATCTCCTCATTACCAAGCGAAGTGACTTCTCTTCATCCATTATTATCATAGCCGGGCAACTCCTTGACACACACTCTTATCCAATCCCCCCTGGATATACATCTATCATCATGAACCCACTCACTCTTATCAAAAGACTCTAGCATTTTGAGAGAGTGAATAGAAAGTAGCGATAAGACGATCTATCATCATCATGTAATTTTTCTTTTCCTTCTTTTCTTTTTCGACAATCATTACTACAGAAAAGCCAAAAAGGCGTTAGTCGTAATCTCGTCGATGCATATGTTACCGACGCTCATACTTAGCGTATAGGCGTCGGTTGTTCGTTGACGCCTAAATGTTATAATCGGCGTCAGTTGTTATACAACAACCGACGCCTAAAGTGATAATATATTTTTTTTTTAATTTTAATATAACTTAGGCGTCGGTTGTTGTAGAAGAACCGACGCCTAAAGTGATAATATATATATTTTTTTAATTTCAATATTACTTAGGCGTCGGTTGTTGTTGAAGAACTGATGCAAAATAATTTTTTTTTAACATAAATTACGGATGATCAAATTCTACCAATTTTCCTGTGACCCCAAAACAACAAATGCATCCACAACTAGTCAAAATCACGCAGCACCAACACCAACAATTTACATACACTTTAAAGCAATTATCACTAATTTGATATAAATGAAACTACAACTACTACTACAAAATAAGTTAACGTAAATAAACCATTGCATTAAAATAAAACTAACCATTGAATATAAACGCACTTGTACAAAAATTAGTAACTACTATTAGTATACTCATCTAATCTTCACCATCTTCATAAAAATCTAACTACAATCAATAGTTAAGACAAAAAAATCACGTACAATTACTTATGTATTCCCATTACCATTTTAGCTCAAAGCAATAATATTAAATTATATATAAAATACTATTAAACAATGTATACAAGTATACCCATTTTTACCAAATTTAACAAAAACTTAAAAATCATAATTTCTACATCCAAAATAAATATTTCTTCAAACAATAAAATCAATTTTCTCATTACAATGTATACATATAAATTTAACAAAAATATAAACTTATATACATATATAACAATGTATGCCAAAAATATATTTAACAAAACATCATAAATTAACAAATTAGCAAAAAATCATATATAAAAAAAATATATTTAACAAAAAATCATAATTTCACACAATAAAACCAAGAAATGGATAAAAATTACCTTATATAAGCTATGGAGAAAACCCTTCGAAGCCGTCCATCACTGCCACTACCGCCAGCCGCCGCCGCTGCCGTCCGCCTTAACACATCACAAGAAATAAGTGTTTTGCTAAAGAAATTATGAACAAAAGACTCAAGAAGATGGTAAAGCTATGAAATTACCAAACAATGGAGCCTCCTTGCAACCGACCGAGTCCTTCGCCGCCGCCGCCGCTGCCGCTGCTATGTATGGAGAGATCTAGGGATTTAAAAGGCCGAAATGTGATTGAAGGCCAATTGGAAGCTACCATTAGTCTTCAAATGCATTTTAATGAGTGAAATACGGTTGAGATTCGATTTTTAGGTAGAAGGATTTCTGGGCATGCTGCTTGACTGTCTAAAATTTTCGCGAAGTGCTGTGTTGTGTGTTTAATATTTCAGAGAAAAGACGTCGGTCCCTCCACGGGACCTACTTTTATACTTGGCAACCAACGCACGCCCCGCTAATTTTACAATGTTTTCGGATATCTTATATTAATTTACAAATGTCATAGCAGAAGCTTTAATAAAAGTAACGGGGATGGGACGTGCAAAACGAACAAAATTGGTTTTTGTCTTGTTAAGGCAAACTCACAAGCTATTAGATTTTAAAGAATTACTAAAATTTGGTTTTTCCAATAAAATGCAAAGAAATCAACAAGTTATTTTAATAAAAATATTTTATTGATTACCAGGAAATTCTAGTCAAGATAATTTATTAGGAAGCTATTATACTAAAAGGAAATTTTTCAATTAATAGAAATATATTCATAGGGAGGTGGGCATACTTATTAATACAAGAGGTATTAAATTTATAATATCTTCAAAGGCAGGTTGTCATTACATACAAAACTCTACTCCTGTTCGCGAACATGCTCCAACTCACGGCTTACCTTGCTTTACAAATATCATTTTTTCAATTATCTACAAAAATTGTAGAAAAATAGAGTGAGTACGAAATACTCAGTAAGTAACAAAACCCTTTGATTAACCCTTCAACTGAAAGATTTATTTCCAAGAAGATCATTGAATGCACAAAACTGTTCAATGCACAAGAGGCCCTATCACTAATTAAACTACTACATGTGGTGTGCGTAATAGTCATATCAATTCAATCAGGGCCATGTATAATTAAGTGGATCCACAACTAACCCCGGTTTACCCTTATCGAAGTTCCAATTCAAAGCAAACACCACAGTAATCTTCCCTATCTCATGATCTTTGAATAGGTCATAGTGTAAGAAACAATTCAAAGCAATTCAGTACAAAACAGTAGAGCAACTAGTGATTCAAATGTAATAAATCAATCTTTCTTTTCAATACATTAAATCCATGTTTGTCTCATGGAATACTTTAATTAAAATCATGCTTATCGTGTCAAAACATCATAAATGCAAAAAGAAAATCAAAGCATTAATTACTCACCTCTTTAGCTCGATTTTTCCAAAGATTCTTTGAGTTGTTAACAATTACCCTCAAAACCTTCATTTTCCTTGATCAAAGTGACGTTTCAAGTGGTATTCTTTACATATATATGACGGAGGGTCACTTTCACATGCAATACTTAAGGTTTGATAGGTTTCAAGGGTCGTTTTCCTTTCCTCACCCCATGTGGACGAATTTCTTTTATTTTATATATATGAGAAGAGCTTGAATCCAACAAGGAACAAGGCAAAGTGGCTTAGAAGGGAGGTAGGAACGTGGAGAGGGAGAGGAAAGGAGAGGGAGGGTTGGCTAAAAGGTTGGAAGGTTGAGAAATCCTCACCTCCCTTGGCCCTATTTGTAGTAGTTTAAAAATATCCGGATGTAAATGTTTTTAATAAACCTTTGAGTTCCACAACCAAAACGCGACACGTGGCCCGACGTGGTGCCGTACACTTGGAAGAAAAGGTGGCAAATGTCTCAAGAAGTCCTTATACTTTGGGTTGTCTTACGATTAGGTCACGAAACTTTGACTTTGGGTTGTCTTATGATTAGGTCACGGAACTTTGATCAATATTAATTAACGTCCTTTCACTTAGCGTGGTTTTTCGATTAAGTGGCTATACTTTTGAGTCGTACTATTCAATAGCCACATTCTTGTCCCAAGGCCTTACTTGAATAACAATCTTTACATTTTGTGGCATCTCAAACGGTTACTCGTTCATCACCAAAATATTTACATTTATCAATAGCAAACTCGGGTGGTTATTCAATGATTGCCAATTATAACCACCTTCTAACTTCAATTCATTGTCAAAACATCGATCATGTTGTCAATAATCATCATTTTACAATTCGTAACAATCTTGCAATAATTCAAATACGATTACATTGTCATATTTTAATTCAATTTGATGGTAACTCTCAACTTTGAAGTTCAATACAATTCTATTTTTTTGTATTCATTCAATTGATAGATCTTGTAACTTTACAATTTATGCAATTTCATTCAATCACTTTGTCATAATCTTATAACCTTTCAACTAGTGCGAGTTCAAATTAGTTTAACATCATTATTAAAGTGATGATTATTTTGCATAATTTGTTTATAAAATTTTACAGGATGTTACAATCTAACCCTCTTAAATAAATTTCGTCCTCAAAATTTGCTATGCCTTACGGCAATAACTATTACTTTCAATAGCATAATATGCAACCAGATCGTCTTCACTTCAATGAATGGCTTTCGTTACGTACTCTCATTTCTTTTTGTGTTAAAAATATGCGTGGTGATCGAGTTATTAACTTCTTTTTCATGCATGAATTTTCCATCCATTTTCTATATCGAAGTTCAAAAATCAAATTGATCTTTCCTTCTTAACCCCAAATATACTATAAGTTAAAAATTGGGTTAAGCAATTATTCAAAATTTTAACAATCCAATTACCCGAAATTTTATTCAAACTTTATTCAGAATGGGTTTGGATTGTTAGTTAATCATTTACCAATAATTAATAAAATTCGATTCCTTAAATCATATTCTTTTCAAAACTATTTCAAATTTGTTCTCACTTTCCAAGCTACTGTTTCATACTCGTTTCAATAATCAAATTGCAAGGACTAAACAAGGCAAGAAGGGGAAACCACATCGGTTTTTAAAATTTCACAAAATAGAGGAATGTGAGTACAAGAAGAGTTAGCAAATTAACAAATAATGCAGAACTATAGAAGGGTTGATGCGCCATGAGATTAAACAAAATTAAAAGGAAAGCAGACGGAAAGATGAAGTCAATTTTACATAAGTCCATTGTCAAGAAAGTAAAGTTTCCTAATTGTACAAAGAATTATTGGCGATAGATCATAACCAAACAATCTCAAGGGTTCGATCAAAATGGTACAAAGGCATGGAATAAAAGGCAATAAAAGTAATAGGGGACCAAAGGAGATTTCCGAAATAGCAAGTAGGCAATTAAATATGAGTAAAAGTAGGCAAGAGACGAAACAAATTCTCTCTCTTTCTATAACTCATATATCCAAGATACTTTGAATGACAAACAAAATATAAGGTCATTCGCAGGAGCAAAGTCAACAAGGAAAATAACCAATAATCGAGAATTACAAAAGAGTTAATATTCCTAGTAATCAAACCAGGTTGAAGGGGACAAAGGCGGAAACATGAAGTCCTTTGTCAAGTAAATAAGGTTTTCAGAATTATGAAGAGAAGAACCGTTATCGATAGGCATAATCAGACAATTTCAGGAGTTCAATTCAACGGTAATAAAAGGCATTAAACAAAGGCACATAGTCAAGCAAAGGTAATAATAAAGGAGCCCAAAGGGTATTCCAATATTTTTGGTAGACAATCAATACTAGGTGAAAACAAGAAACATAAAGCATGAAGGGGTTTCAATTTTTCAAATATCTAAGGTTGATTCATATGTCAAAGGAAAGTCTTTGCTAACGGGTTTCCATTTTATCAAGAAGAATTTTCATGGTTGAGTTATTCTCGCAAATAACACAAGACAGAGTTTAGAATCAAGTGAAGCCTAACAAGAAGCTAAGTTCTGAAAATAAAGAGCCTATTAACATCAACGAAAAGGGAAATAGTTCTAAGTTCAAGTACAAAGCAATAATATTATTGTTGACGTATAGAGTGCAATGGGTTTATACACACAAAAAGGGGATAAGGTCAATCATTTATAAGCAAAAATGTTATATTCAAGGAAGTGAAATTTTCAGGCGAAAATACAAAATTAATATTGGGTCCAGCAAAAGGAAACAAGTGATTCAATCAATTTCACTGAAGGGGTTCTCAGAAGAGTATGATCTTTTCTAGCAAAATCTGAAAAAATATATTATTTCAAGAGCTTTTCAGTAGTTCAAAGAAACCACATGATGAATAGCAATTCTAGACAATTTTGGAGGGTTCAAAATTGTATCAAGAAGAACTCATGTTCAGCAAAGCAAATTCTTGGTTTGAAGAATATTAGAAATAGTGGCTAGGAGAGCAAGTGTTCCAAGATACATTGAAACAACACGCAAAGGTTTGTTCACAACAATGAAAGAGGCAATAGATCAAATCAAAGAACGTAGAATGAGCAATCTTTCATACTTCAAAGTTTAGGCAAGTTTATAGGTTGCCTTAAAAGCATTTAATAATCAATAAAAACCATAGGTCAAGACAAAATTCGAAGGAAGTTAAGGGATTGAATTCAAGTTACTTGCCTTGTCCTTGCTACATATATGTTTACTATCTATTCAATTTCCAAATATATCAAATCAAAATTACAATTCAAATTAATCATTATTTTTGACCAATTTTTGTATATGTCAGTATTTTCAGGGTTATTTAATCTATTAGTTTAAAACAATTCCATCAATCCATTACAATTTCTTGAGTCAAATCTTTAGATGTCCCTGAGTTTAATTTATGGCTCAAAATTTGACACTATAGATTATTCTTGACCAATCACTTTTTTATTAGGTATACATCAATAGGCAAAACTTGCATTTTTCATAAAAGGTGACATTCATCTATTTCTTTATTTGTCCAAAATTATACTTTAATGAATTGGTCAAAATGGAAAATTTCAACAATTCTATTTGATGATGAGATTTAAAGAAATCAAAGTTTGGTCCATACATCGACATATCCCATTATAATTGAAGACCAAAGAAATTCAAGGGTCAATAACAAGATTAGTACAAAAATTCAAGAAATCAAGTTTAAGCAAGAAATGTATTGAAGATCGGGTCAATTTTAGATGTAAAATGGCCAAAAGAAATCATTTCAATTGAAATAAGGACCAATTATGTGAAAGACTTAAAGTTTGTGGCTTAAAGGAGCATAAAATAAGTCTTTGGGTTAATATAGAAGAAATCATGTAGTTTGGAGACCCAATTGCAATTTTCTGGAAAAAATATATGGCTTTGGACTGATATAGACAAAATCAAAAAGTTCAAGGACTTGGCTACAATTTTTTGGGGAAAAATCTGGGTCTCTGCTGCCATAGGCTCGGTGTGGCTGCCCTTCCAAGCTGGGGCGTCCCCACCGGCGTTTTTGTCCGGTGCAGGTCGAGCATTCTGCCCGGTGCAGATTTGTGCTTTGCGGCCGCATAGTTTCAACCGTGCGCCCGTACAATGCAAATTTCCTTTTTTTTTTTTTTGTGTGTGGCTACTGCTCTCATTTCCCCTTAATTTAATTTAATTTTTCAACGAGTTCATGCAAAATTTAATTTTTTCAGTAGTTCGAACAACAGTGACTAGTAAACCCAACTCGGATACTTTCCAACAACATTGAAGAAAATCCATACCATCCAAATACACTACCCACTGTACAGGTTTAAAAAGCTTCAGACTTTACATGTAAATTAAGTCGCATATATAATCAAGTAAAATAGTGATAAAATCTTGCAGGTATATTGAATAAGGTAAAACAAGGGCACATTTGGCAACAGATTATACCAGATAAAATTTCAATTCAAAACTACAAAGATGGTAGAACATATCTGCCTAATCGGTTAAGAATCTGCCATATTAATAACTTTATTCTTTAAAATTTTCTTTAATAAAAAAAAATTTACTTGCCTCTACAATCTGCCTAATCAGTTGCCTTTCGTCGACTACATGGCGCCCCCTTTTTTCCACTCCAACGAGACGGAATGCCAGCGTTGGGGGGTCAGCCGGGGGGTCGACGGCATAGCTGGCAGCAGATTAAAAGACCAGCTGGCAGGAATGGTCGGTGTGAGTGAAATGCCGTTCTAGCAAATTACAACCAACGAAATAAATTGTCTTGGAAAGAAAGAAGAAACTTCAAAGGAAAATCACAATAGAGACTTCACCTTTGACCTCCGGTGTCTGCTCTGAGAACCTCCGATCTCCAGCGTCTGCTCTGACTACCTGATTTTGGGCGAGGTTCGATTTTTGGGGGAGGGTTCACTGTTCTCTTCGCGGGTGCCTGGGATGTCTTTCTAAAATGAGATTTTTGAAAATGGGCTACTTCGTCGTATTGTTTTACTAGAATCTGGGGCCCAGCGACTTTCTCCATGTGGCGCTTCATATCAACATATCTGTTTCCAAATGGAAGTAGATCTGTTTTTCTAGAAAGGCCCGACGGATGAATGAAATAAGGATTAAAATGATTACGTTATCACTTTCAAACAAAAAATGATTACTTTATCTTTTTATTATTTAATTTATATTTTATCTTTGTGTTAATCCAAATCTAGATAATTAAATATTGATGCCTCGATGAATGAGAAGACTCAACATTACTCGGTTATATTGTTAGGGACGAATCTGGTATTGTCATGGGAGTATTTGCCGAGAAATTCATTGGAATCCCACGTGTTGAAGATGCAGAAGGCATGGCATTGTACCTCGGATTGAAATTCATCAAAATCCATCGGATGAAGATACAGTTTGTTGAAACAGACTGTTTGAGGCTTCTTGTGAGTTTGAGTGAGGATTTGTATTTTCTCCCTAATGGCCCTCTTTTCCGTGAAATCAAATTGCTCATGAAGGAGACTGACTGCAAGTCACTCACTCATATCTCAAGGGAGAGGAATTTGATTGCCCACACCGTTGCTTCACATGCTATTTCTCGTTTGTTATGTGGGTCTTGGTTTACTTGTATTATGTGGCTTGTTGGCTCGACTATTTGTTGAGATACAACTTAATGTACATCTTTGGTTTTAAAAAAAAAAATCTAGATAATAAAAAATAATTATTTTAATTTGGTGACATTTAATGGGAAGACTCTCTGAATTTATATTGAAAGGACTTAAGTTTTTTCTATTAAAATTAAAATAGCCATCAATAAATTTATACAGTAGAACAACCACCAATCAATTCATGCAGTAGAACAACCATCAATAAATTATATTCAAATACACACTTCATTTGAATTGAAGTTAGTGAAAAATCAAAACTAATATAAGTGCACATAATTCTCTAAGTATTTGGAACCTATCTATCACAAAGATTAGCTTGTGTGGGTTTATTTTTATTTTTTATTTTTTTATTTTTTAAGTTTATAAAATGAATCGTTTTATTATTTGTTTTACTCAATTTTACTACTCATTTCTTTAATTTTTCAAAATTTACAATTTGGTGATGAGCTTTTTTTATTCCCTCGTGGCAATTAGAATTCTCTAAAGCTTGCTTAAATAACCAGAGCAAATGAAATTGTGTATTAGGTTTTTATATCTGAAGTTGCACTAGTTTTTTTTTTTTAATTTTGGAAAAGGGAAGTTGCACTAAGTTATTTATACACTTTTTGAGTAATATCAACAAAAATAAAACAATCACGTGCTATATATACGCGCACACTTATATATAATAAGAAATCGAAAGATGTGGACTTCAGTCACTTGATACCAAGAAGTGCAACTAATAATTACATAATCCATATATAAGTTCATAAAAAATTAACAATAATAATTACGTAATCCATATATATATATTGAAACATTAAAAACTTACGTCAAAATAAAACACACAACAAATCGTAGAAAAATATGTTGCACTTATTGTTGTTGGATGAGAAGCCGCATTTGGTGAACAAAATCGTCCGCATAAGAATCTTCAAGACCTTGAGCCGTAAAGACGCGTCTCCATTTCGCGTGATTGTCTCTCACCTCTTTTCCTATCTCACTTGAATCCTCCATAACCGACATTACGGCATTGTACACAGCCTCTTTTGTAAAGCCTCCATCTCCTAATCTCTCCACCTCCACTCCAACTTTGAACTCTTCTCCCATTAATCTTGCGTTAATAAAATGATCAAATGCATATGGAACCAGCACCAATTGACATTCATTCACCATAGCCTCGGATAACGACCCCGACCCGCAATGCGTAACGAAACACCCGACCTGAGGATGTGCTAGAATTAGCTGTTGTTGAACCCAACCACCATGAACAATGCCTCTTTCTTGAATTCTTTCCTTGAAACCTAGGGGCAGAGCTTCTTCTATCGTCTCGAATCCTATAGGTGGTTTTAGGACAGCCAAGAAAGGAAGACCAGTGAGCTCTAAACCCATGATTAATGCTTCAAACTGATCCTTGTTGAGTATAGCTTCACTGCCAAATGCACAAAAGATGACGGTTTTGGGTTCGAATTGATGGAGCCAATTCGCCCATTTTTCATTTAGAGACGAAGTTGGTGGGTTGGGGACAACAGGGCCGGCTAGAAAGACTGGTTTTCTAAACACTCTTTCCACATATTCACAGTACTTCCCTTCCAATTCTCTACAAGTCTTGAAACCAATGGCATCACACTCCTTTGCAGATTTAAAAATCCGTTGCTTAAACGTTATCCCACTGCCAAATTCTTTTCCTCTCTCAAGACCACTGAGTTTTCGGCCTTCGTGTTTAGAAAGCCTGAAGCGTGTGGGAAAACCCGGTGGGGGTTCCATAAAAGCCTCAACAGTTTGTTCATCGCGAATCCAGAATCCGACAGATGCAGGGCTAACAATGAGGTAAAGAATGGACTTAATGCCTAAGCGGCGAGCGACAGGAGGCAACCAGTGGACGAAATCAAAGAAGACGATATTGGGCTTGAATTGTTGGAGCAAACATTCGATGGTGGGTTGGGTGAGATCCATGGCGTAACGGAGATGACCACCCAAAGATAGAGGGATATCTGCGCTTGTTTCAGCATCGGGAGGGAGACCGTCAACTGGGGGAAGTGGGAGGGGGATGAATTTGATGAGATGTGGATGAAGATTGAATTGTTGAAGTTTTGACTGTGTTCTTTTGGGAGTTATAAAGAAGATTTCATGGCCTCTCTCTGCAAGTTTGTTGGCTGTATGCAGAAATGGAGTCAGATGTCCCATTGCAAACCATGGATACATTAACACTCGAAGTTGAAGGGAAGAATTGTTATCAGCGGCCATGTCTTTGATTTCTGCTGCACCAGTCGAAGCAGAGGGAACCGATCTGGGCCGTTCGAATCCTGAACTTTTATCTGATGATGATCTGAAATATTAACAAAACAAGAGCTGGCGGAAGAAGAGTGAAGTAAACAAAACAAGAGCTGGTAACAAAGAGAGACACTTCGGTAGATGTGTCATTCTTTCGCTCCATTCTTGTTCTTAATAATAATAACAACGTGAAAAGACAAAGTTGGATCGCTATCAAATGTTCATTTTCTTGTTACCCCACAAGTGTTTTACAAAGTTTAAGGAGACGCCACCCGAGTACCCTTGATGATATGAATCACAAATTGAGAAATGGTGATTTAGTGACCTTGTTCAATTGTCGAGTTGATAGTTTTATGATAACCCCAAAGTTTTCCGGGGTCAATTCTAAGGAACTAGGACCGAGTTTTTTAAAGAGTCCGGTCTCCAATAAGATACTAACACTTCACCTGTACCAAGTGAAGGGTTTCTTACGGAGCCAGACCGTCCGAAGTATCCGGAGTGCAAGTACTGGAGTGACCTTCCCTCCTGGTCCGATATCTTCTTTGCGAGAATTTCCTTTATGCCCCTAAATTTTGGTTCACTTTGTACTATTTAAAACAAAGAAATGAGCAATAAGGTCTGGTAGCTTAACATCAGGAAATTAAAATCCAGATGTTTATTTATAAAGTACCATTTACTAGTTGTGATATGGATTCATTTTTTCCTTTCAAATAAAATAAAGTAACAATGAAATGATATCAAACGTTAGTTTATAGACCAACTTAGCCTATAAGTTTCCAAACACCTGTAAGTAAGAGCAATAAAACTTAAACAAGACCCACTTGAGGAATCATTGTAGTTATGGAAAATAAATAAATAAATAGATAATAGGGGGGAAAAAAGAAGAAGGCTCTTCTTGTGAAGAATTATTGGAGTGAGGAAACAAAAATAAAGGAATTTCAACTAATCTGTTTAGTGGAGGTGAGACGGTGGAGTTTGGGCTTCTAGATACTTATTACCTACGTATATTAATTTTAATGTTTTATTTAGGCCCCCCACCCCCTACGCAGAAGATGATTTCATTGATCAAATAATTTGCAAGGTTCAACCTTGTACCCAAAAAAAAAAAAAAAAAGCTCTGTAGAAAATTAGAAAACAAAAACAGAGAATATGAATACCATGAGGAAAACCAAATGCGACAATACAATAACATTGACATTACATATACAATTAAAAAGTTTCTCATATCCAAAACTAAAGGTATAATCAGTTTTAGAAGAGAATGCGTACCTTGGGTGACATCAACCACACAATTCTTTACATAAATGATCTAGCATCAAACATACTTGCATATTAATAATAACATAAGTTAACATAATCTAGATCCATGTCTATACACAAACTCGACTAATGATAGCATGTGTATTCATGGAGAACATTTGAGGAATTATATAGGTTATCTCACATCTCTTGAAAGGTTT
>CAVNYN010222118.1:0-51220 GCA_963692815.1 Nyctanthes arbor-tristis
AGTATCTTTAAAACCTTGATATTCCCCAATTAAAGCTATCTTCCAAGCTATAATCCTTCCATATATGGTAAGGGACTCTTTTCAAAGGACAAATAGGTATTTTAGTGGGTTTCTATCGGTTTTCTCCTTCCCTTGGCCAAGTTGGACGAATTTTGAGGTTCGGGAGAGAAAAGGGAAATGGGTTGAGAGAAAAATGAAATTCTTAACTTCTTATATATAATAGTTAGGATTTAGCCAATTTTAATAACTTTTGAGTTCCGCCAACTATATCGTGACAAGTGGCGCCAACCACATCATGACAAGTGGCGCAAATCACCTCATGACAAGTGGCGCGGTGTGGCGCCGCACACTTGTCGGGAAATTGCCCAAGAAGTCATTCTCCTTGCATTATCTTTCAATCAAGTTCACACTCTTCAATTCATGTCAATTAAGTCATTACACTTTAGTTTATGTCAATTGTCATCCAAGATCTTTCTTTAGTGTCAATTCAATAACAATATTTTGATCTTCAAGCAATCTTTCAATGATATTCAAATAATTCTTTCAAAACGACAATTTCGTTGCTTAGCTTAATTTGTAGAAATTTTTGGGATGTTACATACTAACCAACTTCACATTAAAAAAAAAAGAAAAAAAAACTAAAACGTAAAAAGAACAAAACTCAGGAATGAAATGATGAATAAAACTTAAGCAGGTAGATTTTGATAAGTTTATTTTTGGATATTCAATTATCAAATTGTTTCCACATAAACTAAATGAAATTAATACAGTAAGTTAAAATGAAACTAGAAATTTCTTTAAAAAAAGGGAAATTAGAAATAATTTTTAATCTCCGATTACTCACCTATAATATGGTTAAGAGCCTAACACCTTACCGAGATCCCCCAGGTTCAAATCCCCAAAATCCCCCACCCCCATCCCCCTCTGTACCAAAAAAAAAAAAAATTCAAGAACTAATAAACACCAAATTCTATATAATATATATATATATATATTAGGTGGACATGAACATGTTCCCACATTGGATTCTCAAGAAAAATGAAGAAAAGTGAGCTTTTATAAATGGAAATTAGGAAAAAGCTAGACATAAGCATTGGAAGGAATCCCACATCGGATTCACGAAAAACTAAAATAAGGCTAACTCATTTTAAAAGTTGATGCTTGTCTTATGCATGGCTTACTTATAACTAAAAGTAAAATGTTTTCTACATGTGTGCCTTCTTGGGCCTATGCTTAATGCGGTCTTTGAAGAAAATTAGTCTCTTTGAAGAAAATTAATAGACTGTTATAAGGTTTAGTGCAATTCATGGACTGCATTGGTTCTTAATGGGCTTTGCCCTTGAATGGATATAACATATATTGTCACACATGTGGTACATGTTACACCCATAACAGAAATTGTTTAATAGCATAGATTATTACACACATAACCTTAATGGGCTCTGCCCTTGAATGGATATAACATATATTGTCACACATGTGGTACATGTTACACCCATAACAGAAATTGTTTAATAGCATAGATTATTACACACATAACCTTAATGGGCTCTGCCCTTGAATGGATATAACATATATTGTCACACATGTGGTACATGTTACACCCATAACAGAAATTGTTTAATAGCATAGATTATTACACACATAACCTTAATGGGCTCTGCCCTTGAATGGATATAACATATATTGTCACACATGTGGTACATGTTACACCCATAACAGAAATTGTTTAATAGCATAGATTATTACACACATAACCTTAATGGGCTCTGCCCTTGAATGGATATAACATATATTGTCACACATGTGGTACATGTTACACCCATAACAGAAATTGTTTAATAGCATAGATTATTACACACATAACCTTAATGGGCTCTGCCCTTGAATGGATATAACATATATTGTCACACATGTGGTACATGTTACACCCATAACAGAAATTGTTTAATAGCATAGATTATTACACACATAACCTTAATGGGCTCTGCCCTTGAATGGATATAACATATATTGTCACACATGTGGTACATGTTACACCCATAACAGAAATTGTTTAATAGCATAGATTATTACACACATAACGAATGTTGTTACACCCATAACACATTTTTTCATACTACATATTGTTACAACATAACATAGCTTGCTGCACATCTAATAGGTCTTGTTATGCATATGTATACAATTTTGTATCGTGTATAACATAGATTGTTACATACATAACAAATATTATTACACCTATAAAATAGACTATTCAACATGTAGAAATATGGTCGTCGGAAAAAGGGAAAAAAGAAAAGAGAAAAAAGAAATGAAATAGAAAAAAATTGAAAAATAAAAAAGAAACCCAAAGAAAAATGCAAAATATGAACGAAAAAATAAAGCATAAAAAAGATTTCGTCGAAATCACCAGGTTTCGCGACAAAAATCTGAAGAATTACTGTCATTGCTGTTGCTTGTTGAAATTAAAGGGTGTTCATTAATTACTGAAATAAAGAGTACTAGAACATAATCTAGAACCGACAGAAGCACTAAAGGAGCCCTCATGAGCTCTTAGATTATTATTGAATAAGTGCTGACCACAATTATTATTTTGTAATTTCATTTTCATGATAATACCCCAACTAGTTTCGTTTGAACCAATAGACTCTGATTATTTCTCAATTATATTCTCCAGAGAACGACCTATGACTATCAAATTTAATAAGGGAATTTTCATATTTCCCTTAGTAATCAATTCAATATATTTCTAAACCTTTGTAAATTTCTAAAATACTATGTAGTAACATATTATATTAAATATATAACATACACATGTTATTTCTTTTTATTTTTTTAGCATTTTTATTTTTTTAATAAATATTTTTTAAAACCCCCGCTTCCATATTCTACCCAACTATCCCCGCTGGCAACCAGCCGTTGGTGGCTGAATTCCAGTCAAACTCTGGCAGCAAGTCGCCCTGAATTTTTCTTTTTTTTATTTTTAATATTTTTACTCTTTTACTTTTCTGTTTCCATTTTTGTTTATTTTTTCCTTTTTGTTTCCCCATTTTTTCCCTCTCTCTCTCTCTCTCTCTCTCTCTCTCTCTTTAATTTTTATCTTTTGTGCTTTATTTTTAAATTCATATAGTGGAAATTGTTACTCGTTTTAATCCATTTAATAAAGTATGTAAATATTTTAAATTCATGTAAAGTGGTGTGCTACACATAACATAGCTTGTTGCATGAACAACAAGCGTTGTTACAAGCTATGTTACCTTATAACATAGATTGCTACAAACATAACATATATTGTTATGGAATAACCTTGAAAATTTAACCAAAAAATTGAGAATTGGAGTTGTTACGGTTTTTAGTTCACATAACACATAACATAAATTGTTAACACATAACGCTTATTGCACACATCACTAATCTTATTAAACTGACTAGTAGACTGTCTCATGCGATGCACGAGAAGCAATAATAACTAAATAAAGACATTTTAGTGTTAAATAAAAGGGTAGAAAGGACAAAAAGGCAACATCGACTCTTAATTCAGTTAAAGGCTACAAATTTTGAAAATACTTTTTTGTAAATAACATTTATCGTTGTATTCACTGGCTTGCCATCTTTATCACAAATAAGTATTTTCAATTTTGAACGACTTGTAATCCTGGAAATTGCGACGTACAACTATCTGTGGCTAAAAACTTGTACTATCTGTGGCTAAACACTAGTATTCAAAGAAGCCATCCAACGTGTGACAGTGACGGTCTCTATTGATGTGAAGGAGAACATCACGTTTGTACATCCGAATATTATCAGCAAAATGCTCACTTCTTTCATTTTTGCCATACAATAATTCTTCAAAAGATTCCGTTGCATGCTACATGGTAAGAACTTTGGGTTTCGACATGTTTAGTATCTTTCATCCACTCTTTCATCGAATCAAAAAAAAAATTGAAAAATGGATGCGTAGGATCACCAATGTTCATGTACTCTGCACATTTATGCAATAAACGTCTTAGTGTACTCATGAAAAATTAGGGAAAGCATCAACTGTCAGTATATAATCATGATACAATGTTTGTCAAGCAAAACCACCTGTTAAATGAACAAAGGAAAATAAAAATTCAAAGCAAAGAAAATTCAGCATCCCATCAGAAGAACCTTCATCCGTCGCCGATTTAATTATTATTATTGTTATATTCCTTTTTTTTTTTGGGGGGGGAGGTTTAAACCCTACTCTACCGAGAGAAGTACAATGTAAATGACATTAATGTGTAGGACATAGTTCCCAAAAGAAAAAGACATCTACTACACATAATAATACAGTAAAGGTGCGATGATAGATAAACATCTATATAAGCGAGGGGTTAATTTCATATATCGTCCTCAACCTTTGGGGTTAGTATCAGCTGGGACTCTAACCTTTTTTTTTCAACGCCCTGGGTCCTCAACCTTTCACTAAGTTGCACAAAAGATCCTTTTAACGGTTTCCGTTGACTTTTCTGTTAAATCTTCAACTAAATTATCATTACACCCTTATCTTTTTTTAAATAAAAAAACAAAAGCTTTTAAAATATAAACAAATAATACAAAAATTTAAAAAAAAAAAAGAAATGAGTAGACCCCCCCTCTGTGAGCTGCCGGAAACATAGGGGCTCCCCCGGTCGTCAGCCAATCGCTGCCAGAAACGGCGGCCAACTGTGGGGGAAGACCCCCTGCTGTGACCTGCAGGAAACGGCAGCTCACAGCAGGGGGTCTTCCCCCCAACTTTTTTTGTTTTGTTTTTTTAAAATTTTTGTATTATTTTTTATATTTTAAAAGTTTTTGTTTTTTATTTAAAAATAGATGAGTGTGTAATGGTAATTTGGCTGAAGATTTAATGGAAAAGTTGACGAAAACCGTTAAAAGGACCTTCTGTACAACTTAATGAAAGGTTGAGGAGCCAACACGTTGAAAAAAAAAATTGGAGACCTAGCCGAGACTAACCCCAAAAGTTAGGGACGATATGTGAAATTAACCCTATAAGAAAAGCAAAAACCACTATTAATCAACACAAAGCAAAAGCTTTGCAGTTAACAATATTAAACAATTGTGACAATGGACGACATCTAAAATTAAAAAGGGCGGAAAATTAATATGACCCCTCAACAAAGTATCACAAAACATTATATGAATACGTTGAAGGGGGAAAACGCCATGTTAAAATTGTTTGTTTGAACAACACGGTCTACTTCTCACAATTTAAAACCGAAAGCACTAACTAATAATGCAAAAATTTATAATAAGTACAATCAAATACATATGAGTACATTATTATTTAAATTATATATATGCATTATTATTGTTAACAATATTACTGTCGTATACAACTAAGAACTAATTGTGATTTGAAATTGATATAGTGCTCTGTGTATGACACACTATGACACCACATGGTCACGTAGCTTGCATCGAGGAACACTACATAGTTATGATTAATCATGTGGCGTATCCTGATGCATGCCACCTGGCCATATAGTGCCAAGTTATGCCATATGTATGGCGGCAGAATGTGACTAGATTGTGATTCCTGGAGAAATTGATAAAGTTGACTCCACACATTCCAATTGAAATCTGCATATATGAAGCATTAGAATTTGAAGGGTCTCAAATGATACTGTACCGAAGCATTCATCAATTCATAAAAGCGGAAATCCTAATCAGGATAAAAAAATAAAACAGAAAGAAAAAGAAGAAGGGGAAAGACTTTAAGTGGGGAAAGGAGAAGTGGGTCCCTTAACATCTCAAAGAGTATAGAATAGAATAGATGTAATAGATAACATAGTTTGGTCCATACATCATTTAGCTTCGTACAAGTCTAATAGACTTTGCTGTGCACATATCATAGCTTGTTCCATATGTAAGGAGCCTTATAACGGACATAACATATATTGTTACACGTATAGTACACATTATTACACCTATAATTGAAATTGCTGGATAACATAAATTGTTACACATGTAACATACATTGTTACACACAATAAATATTTTCACACATATAACACATTATTTAATAAAATATATTGTTATAGACATAACATAGCTTGCTACCATCAAACAGGCCTTGTTACACATGCTACCAACTTTGTAGCATACGTATCATAGATTGTTATACACATAGCAAACATTATTATATACACCTATAAAACATATTATTTATCATATAGCACATTTTGTTGGAAAAAAATGATTACAAAAACATTCCAACTTAAGTGAAACTAGTTGTATGCCCGTGCGTTGCATGGAATAGGATAATTAACAAAAAAATTGATAATTTAAAGAACTAAATAATCACAATTATATTGTGTATTATCCACTCATATACACATGTTACTAATAATTATAATTTTATTGCATATAATTCTTTCACTTTTTACTTTAAAAAGTATTAAAAGAATTTTTTCTATTTGTTCTAAATCATCATCACCAAATATTATTATTGTTGTATCCCCTCAACTTAATTTTTTATCTATATATAGGTTTCTAGTTATATATTAATATAAGAATGTGTATACGATTGAATGCATATAAAATAAAAGCATATACAAGTAAGAGAGTAGATATATATTTATATATATATTTATTATTTAATTTATGTTTTTGAAAATTATCTCAACTCGAAAATCCATATATGTAAGATATAACTTTTATTATATATATATTATAATTATGTATGTTATTAAAGTAAAATAAATAAAAAAGGCACATATGAGTAAGATAGTGGCTCTTGACATGAAAATTTGCATATGACCACTATCCTACTTTAATATATAAGATATCATTTTTAAAACACGTTTCAATTAAAAAAAATAAATCCAATATAATTCCCATATCTCTATGCACTCCACAGAAACTTCTGCACCTCTTCTTCTTCTCGACGTCTGAAATCCCAATTGCCAGCACAAGATTATTCCTTGCGTTATTCAATTGTTTTGTTATGTGAATAATTGTGACTCCCCTCCCCCCTCTTAATTTTTCATATTTTACATCCTTTTTTTTAAAAAAATAGTTTGAGCAAGGCCCAATCTCTGTCCAGTTCATCTTTACCTTTCGATTCCCATTCTTACCAAACACATTTGTGCTCACCTTGGTTGTGCATCTTCAAAATTTCCAAACACAGCCATTGGCTCTTCATCCATGTACATGGGTTTTTTCTTGCAAAATTTCCCTTTTGTTGTCTATGCTAAGGTTCTTTATTCTGGTTATTTGACTTGAGGGAAACGGTTGATTTTATAAAATAGCAAGTCTTTGATTGTGGAGGCAGATTCCAAGACTGAGAAGCAATCTTGATTAGAGTTCTTGCTCAAAGTTAATGAATGAAAAATATGAAAAAATTTCTATCGTTGGCAATGAAGAACTCAAATGTTTGGGGGAAGAATACAAGAGTTGCATATGTGGAGAGAGATGAAAAGTCCCAGACATGTAAAGGAGGGAGAATTTTTTAGGAGAGTGGTTTAAATATAATTTTTTAATATTATTGTTAAATATAATTTTTTAATATTATTGTTAATATTAGACTGGAAGATTTGATGTGGATTTAAGAAAATATAAATGTGAGAATATTTTACATGTGGCATAGAATTAATAAAAGTCCTATCATGTAGGCTTATATAATCGCTCTACCGAAACCTTTCTCAACTATTAAATAAATACACAATGTTTTTCCTTTTTTTCATACAAATATATCTAATATTGATTAATCCGACATAAATGAAATAGAAAAAATGACAATTATTTTTTCTAATATAATACACAACATACTCCTTTCAATATATTTGGTAAAAAAAAAATTATTTTGATAAAGGTCATGTAATGACCTGCCATGATTAACTTGTTCTGATACCACTTGTAACGACTTTGCCGTACGCTGTTCTTTCTCGCTTCTCCTTGTAAGAGTTTAGGTATGGTGATTATTAATGTGTATTATTTCTCATTTTAGAACTGTCAAAGTTTATGACTTAACTTCTTCTTATTTACAATTTAAGTCTATATTAAATCCACGTCATAAAGTTTCAGTGTACATTCAAGATTTAGCAAAAAGTCTTGTATAGGTTCTGTTTTAATGTCCATTATTATTCATCATCCAACGTCAACGTTTAGCAGTGACGAGGAGGCCATTTCCTATAGGTCCTGACTCGATAACATTGGCATGTAGACACCCATGTATAAGGCTTCCTAAGAGCTTGATTCATATAGTTCCAAATACCTAAAATTTGAAAAACATGGAAAAACATAAATATGGAATATTCAGTGAGAAACCTTTACACATGCAAGTTTTTCTTTTAAAAAAGTGAGTTTGGGCCCGAATTACATCATAGACATGTCTTACCCCGAGCGCTCAATATAACTAGTTCGGTTATAATATGACACAAGGTTTGATCGTCGGTCACCTAGGTGCCTCACCAAACTATAAATGATTTTGAAGGTTTGATCATCGACTACCTTGATAGTCTCCCACAACCTTAAAACGTGTCTTGGCACATACCGAATATAATTTTGTTATGAAATTGATAGGAAAGATCTAGATATAATTCATTTTCTGAAAAATACACTTGTGATTTTATTGCTATGCATAACATGAACTGAATCACATAGCTTACATAATATAACTTATCTCATCATGATTCATCATGAATAATACTTGACATTAGAATATTTCTTGAATAATAACAACATCATCATATATTACCACATGTGAATTTACTCACATAATAGCATCATCACATCATGAATCAAAGAACATGTAACACATATATATTTCCTAGATATTTCTTACAAGCATATTCAAATAATACATATAGGAGAGTGTAGACGTGTGCTCTTCCGATCTATCCCTAATCGGGATTACTTTGCGATATTAACCTCTTCTTTCCTTGCTTCTTCCTTTATTAGCACATCATGCTTTTCAGCTTTTCCTTTCTTGTTCTTTAAATTGAAGTGAGTATAAGGAGGATCTATTGCTCATTATCTATTATTTTGCTTATAGGTGGATAGTTCACCATTTTCTTTATTTTAGTGCATAGGTATAGAAATCCGTCATAAAAAGAATGCAATTTGCTAGTTAGGGGACCAAAGCACAAATGGCCAAGAAATAATTCATAGAAGTGGGAGGGAGAGAGTGAGAGAGAAAAACTCTTGGCTGACGCAAGAGAATGGGAATGAGCATGCCTATTTATAGTAATTAGGCCCTATAAATTATGGAGAAGTGGCCACCATTCATAGGAATGCCACAAAGCCCAATAGAAGACTTCCATTTTTCTCTCTTCTTTGCCCCCACATTCTGGCCCACCACTTGACAACGTGGTGTATATTTTTTTTTTCTCTTTTGCTTTGTCTTTTTGTCATCTCGCTTTTCGACTTAGTCTTGAAAGGTCAAAAGAAGTCTAAATAAAGAGTTCTTAGTGTCTATGCGAAGCTCTTGTAGAGTATATGTCAACATTTTGGAAACTCTAAAATCATTAACAATAGGAAAAATTAAAACATTCTAAATTGAACGACTAAGTCATTTACTACAAATATTAACATTTTACGTTTTCTCTTTTCATCACTTAATCATTTAATAATTCTACTTAATAATAAAAGAGTCATAATATAAGCACGTAAATTTTTGTGGGTCGTTACAGGTCATGCCAAATTAATTTAGACATAGTCTTTCGGTAAGGGATGAATTTTCTAGTTTTGCATTATTCAAAAAGAAAAAATGACATTAAATCAAATTTAAGGCTATTCATCTCTATCTTTCTACACAAGGGTTCTCTATACGCAGACAATGTGAATACTCAAGACGCATTGTGTCTTAATTGGATTGATATATATATATATATATATATATCAGCATAATTATGTAGACTAATAATTCAGGCCATGAATTAATTTGAGACATGACTGATTGCTTTTTATCAGAATTTGTATTGCACAAGATGAAAAACAAAACTATTAGAACATGTATTACAAAATAAATATAATAGACAATATTTAAATCAGTTGAGTATGAATTATATACTTATAACCCAATTCAAAACTTGTAAAACGATATAAATATCTTATTCACAAGGAGTGTATGAAAGTGCAATATTATACGAATATATTTGTAGTTACCAGAATGGTTTCGGGATGAAAATAAAAAAAGAAAATTTGACATTACAAAATTAGGAAAATAACTATAGGTTATATGACAAAGTTGTTACTTCTCAAAAAGTCGGGAAGGCCTAATATTTCTACATTAAAGAAAATAAAAAATAATTAGTTAAGTAAGTAAAGAGCATTTTAAAATAAATAAAAAGAACAGTAATTACTAAGTGAGGAATGTAAATATGTGGATAGTTAAACATTTTGAAGGAAATAAAAAAACGAAATTGGTGTCGAAAAGAAACTTCATGCAAGGAAAAAAAATAGATAGTGGGTAGTTAATATAGATAGAAAGTGGGGAGTTGCTTGAAAAAAGAACTATAAAATAAAAATTTGGGAGTTGAAGGGAAAAAAGGAAAATTCGTGCAAGGAAAAAAATAGATAGTAGATAGTTAATATAGATAGAAAGTGGGCAGTTGCTTAAAAGAAGAACTTTAAAAATAAAAAGTTGGGAGTTGAAAAAAATATGTATTGCAAGCAAATGATTGGGGAAAAAAGAAAGGAAAAATTTAAAAAAAAAACTGAGATTCCAAAATCAAAAATGGGAGGGAATGATTTTAGAATCTCAATAACATTTAATAATATATAGATATTGAGAAATATAGTCGTCGGAAAATGAAAAAAGAAAAACGAAATTAAAGAAAAACTGAAAAATGAAAAAAAAAAAACACAAAGAAAAAGGCAAAACACAAAGGAAAAGACAAAACATAGAAAAACAAAAACAAAGATTTAGGCAAGGCCGCCCGAAAAAAGGAAAGGAAAAAGAGGAAAAAAGGCCAAAAAAAACCGTCGAAATCTAGCAATCGGTTGCCAAATTCCGAGATAAAATCGAAGCTGGAATCGGCCTACCAACCTTAGATTGACTGCCGCCAGTCGCCCCGGGTTGCAGCGGTTGGGCATAGGGTGGTGTGGGCAAGTGAGGGTTTGGGAGCAAAAGTTAAGAATGGTGATAGCTGTACAAACATCTCGTGCCCGAGAGAATACCCGACGCGAGATCTCGCAAGAAGTTGACCACCCTACAACCAACCCTCCCCCCTCAAAACCCCCAAAATCGTCTCCCGATTGGCCTCCCCCACTCTCTTTTGAAACCCAGAACGTCACTGCCTCATCCATAAGCCCTAAGGCTTGTCGAGGAGTTGCTGGTTGACTGGGATTGGTGAAGCAAGAGCCTCGCGACCGAAGTAAAAGACCCATTCAACAGAAAACCCAAATCCGGTGGAGAAGAGGGTGAAAGAGCTAAGTTTGGTGACCCACATTGCCAGATTCAGGTGGCTGGCGACCATGGATGCAAGTAGGTGTTCCGGTCTTGTCTCTTTTTTCTGCGAAAATTTGAGGTTACTGCTATAGGAATTTATTGCTGATTTAAGTTCTTCAACAAGAAATAATGATTCTGACAGTATTGTTATGATGACAGTGGTTCATTTAGGATTCGTTATTTGCTTTTCAAGTTTTTGTTTAAGGTATTGCCTAAGGTTGAAGAACATATTGTTGCTTAAGGTTGAAAGGCATATTGTTGCCTAAGTGAAATTCATCTGTTGTTCTGCAAAAAATGGCCAACAAATAATGGGCCCCCCTTTTGTGAACACCACTCCAATATCTTGATATAACCTCTGTCCCACCATTCACAAGATTAGGTCCAATCACCCACAAAAATGGATACTTGCTATTGGCTAAACCCCATGCAAATTCCCCTAATTGTTTAGGTGTCATTATTATTGAACTTCCATAGTTTAGATACACAACTCATCCTGCATTTTTCTTGTCCAACCACTCCTACATCTGAAAGTAAAGATATAGGGCCAATGGTGTAAATGTTGGAAAACTTGCTCTTCATGGCATCCAACACTTCTTGTTCCAAATCATCAAATGTGTTGAGAATTAGGCTGCCATTTTTGAATGCATTGTTCATTGATTCTAATTTGTAGTTGAACATTGTATCATCGGGATTTGTCGTCTGAATGAATGTTTAAAGATCCTTTAATCTAATTGTGGTATCAAGATATCCATTACTTAACAAGCTTTGATCTACATACAACATCATCAGCAAAATCAACTCAAAAAGCCAATCCAAATCCAAATAGCATAAAAGGAGTACAAAATTGCATCAGCTAGTAATGATTCTGTAAAAATTTCATACCTTTGAATGGAAAATAGCCTCTTTCAATAAGCTGATCAAAGTGAAGATATCCCCACATACCATAAGATATATATAATTGTCACAAAATCTTCTTGAGGAAATTGTAATGGCCCTATTTTCCACAGTAGGTAATATCAAATTTACAAGTGGGTTTGGTTTTAGCAACTTTTTAAAAAAGATGAAGTGGATGTATTTTACTATCATCTGTAACTGTTAATTTTTTAGTCAAGGTTGAGTTATACTATTCATATAAACAAATTTCAACGAAGTGTGTCCTTCCTGTATTGTTGTTCTGCTGCCATGTTTTCCCGTACTATGGTGCTTTCCTTTGTCATCTGGGTGCTGTCTCTATTGAATAAATGTGGCCACATATTGTGGCTTTTTGTCAAGGTGAAAAAATGGGGAGAAAAGAAAAGAGTATATGAAAATGTTTAGATGTTGAGTTGGCATACATTGAGTAGTATTGATACAAATGTCCAGATTTTTCATATAAAAACTGCAATAAACATGAAGATAACACATATTTGACAGAATTATAGAGTGCCATTAAAAATTATGTGATGCATAATACACATGCTTGAAGCACTCTTCTTCAATTAAGAGTTGTGAGGGAATTAGTGAAATGTGTGAAGTTCGCTGCATTGTTGGGATATGGTGATATGTTGCAATGGTTTTCATAGCCAATGAGATTTATTAATCATTTCTTCTTATTTTAGGTTTAATTAATGACTCACATGCTTTAGAAATATTTCTAGTTGTTGTTCTAGGCACATGAATTACATTTTGACTTTAGTTTTGTTTCTAATTGAAGAATTTTTCATTTTTCGTAGTCTATGGTGTTTATACTTACAAGTTCTCTAGTTGTTCTTGAAGATTGTAGTTAGATATAATCTAGTGACGATTTGTATTTTTCATAGGTTGCTCAAGCTCTCAGACCCGTTGGAGGTCATAGGATTTCGAGTCTCCAAATCTTGCCATCTAGAAAGATTTGTTTACGTCGTGAAGTTTGTGACGGAGATGATCAGACTATGATTTATCGGGTGTAACATGTAATGAATTATCTTATTTTGGTCGGGTTTCAATTATATGAATGTAATACGTGTCCTATATTTCGACTTTGACTGTGAATTGGTAACTCTGTACGGCTTTTGTGTTAAAAAAGTTGTCTTGATTGTTATATGATTAAATAGTCTACTCAACATGATTGCCAAGTTTGAGTTATCAGGGAGACTCTGCCTTCCCTTCCTCCCTTCCTTTTTACACAACAAAATTTACAATAATCCATGATTACTTGAAACCGAAGTTTTACTCACCATCAGACAAATGTAAAACTAAATGCTGATGACATTACAGCACATGCAAAAACAATCATAGAGCATAAACATAAATACATAAGAGATTAACACTAGTATACAATTACACCATGGTTCTTAAAATATAGTAAATCATCAACTACACTACAAATAGGAATTATACTAGAAATACATAAAATACGACGTAGTGCTTGGTTCCTGAAAGTCCATGCATAGCAAAATATTGGTGGAGACTACACTAATTATACTCTATGTCTCGCTCTTGTTTTTATCATACGGAATGGTCACCTTCAAGGTGATTTTCCCACCTCTTGGGCAATGATCAAAGTAATGATCAGGGCTCCTATAGATGTGGCATATCCCGTAGTTGGTCAACAATTTCACTCCTGCAAATATAGTCTAACAAACATGAAACAAGATACCATTTTTTAGACATAAAGGAATTAAAAGAATGCGCCGACAAAAGTATAACAAATTCAGCATCAATGATTTCACAAACCACATAAGGAAGACAGAATTTCATATGCCAAATGCCCAAAATTGGTCAAATCTACAGCAAAATGTCAATTGCATAATCTGGAACTCAAATTCCATGTTCAAATTCCATATCAAAAATCCATGTTCAATGTGGAATAAACCTTAGCTCCATATTAGTAGGTTATGTAGACTCTATCATCTTCTACATGTGTGTATTCAAAATCATTTTCACTGCTTAACTTCATGTTCTCAAAAATTTGTTCACACATCATGGAGTATTAAACCTCTTTACCTTGAAAATACATACACATAATTCCTAAAGTTAAAATTACCATATAAACAACAACTACTCAAAACTGATAGACAAAGTATTCACAATTGAGAGATGAAGAGATGCTCAAAACACATTCAACCCTCAACACCTAGTAGAGGGCATTTTATGTGTAGAATTTATAAAGAGAATGTGTATTGGGAATAGATCGAAAGGTGTGAAATGTGTGGTTGTAATTGAATAGTTAACAAATCAAATGTCAAATCAGTGGTAGATAAAATTATAAATTGAAAAAAAAGAGGTTCAAACGGGTGCCTAATTTCATTACTCAGGATTGCATTAGACATTCAACATCCTTCTCTTTTTAGTTGAATGTACAAGACCAAAGGAACCAAGCCTTGTTCTCACTAACCTTAGGGTCATTTTAAAAATGTTTTCACCATTCCATCTGCTTTGTTATTACCTCTGTTGCTGAATTATTAAAAGCCAGTTTAGGAAAACAAAACAGCTCCAGTTGCAATAACCTTAGGCTATCCTATTTGTTCCACCTACGCTTGAGGAGAGAAGCTTTTAGAATCAAGCCACATACACTAGAAGACTAATCTTGCTAGTGCAACATTTCATAAGAATCATATCTACAATGTCAAATCATAATAAATTTTTACATGCTTTGCATTGGTAGCCGCAATTCAAACCAGTACAACAGGAAGAAATTGAAGAAAACATTACATTATATGGATTACAAAGCAAGGAATCTGATTCAATTTGTTTTATGCAAAATCTTAACCTAGCTACAACAACTAGGTAATGCACTACCACAGAAAAATCATATCATCGAGGAAAATTTGGAATAAATTAATGAATTGAAAAATCCTATTTCTCATTATAAAATTCCATCTAAATCTCAATTTCATTATAAATCTAACTAGATATTTCACTTACATTAGAATTCAAAGGTAGCAGTAGCACCACCGCGAACGCACTCAAATTGGGGCGTCAAAATGGTGTGTAATCACGCAAGGTGGGTGGACGAACGCCAAAAAGAGAGCAAGGCCAGAAGTATTATTGACCACCAGTGTCTCCTGTTGCAGATCAGAGCGCACAGATTCCCTTTACTGGGCTGAAAGTCTGAAACGAGATTGAAAATGAGTAAGGTGTGTGTAATGTCCATTGTACTTTGAGGGCTTTTTAGACATTTGACCACTTCGGGTATTATCTAGTGTACGCGATACGATGTACCCTTATCATTTTTCGAAAATGAGTATGGTGTGTTTCCACTGTACTTTGAGGGCTTTTTAGACATTTGACCACTTCGGGTATTATCTCGGGTACACGATACGTTGTACACTTATCATTTTTCAAAAGTTAATTAAAAAAATAAAATCAAGCAAAGAATATAAATCAATTTTTTCTAAGCAAGCAGTATATAGAGTTCTTATACAAATTGAACAAAGATGAGGACCTAACTGTGCAAATTTTCTAGTTAATTAATTAATTCTTTTTTTTGACATTGTTAATTAATTAATTCTTTAATAAAGGAAAATTGATTTTCCAACGGATGAAAAATAACCTGAATGTTCGAATATCCAAAAATAAAATAAAATCCAGAAGTAGATGCTGAGCGAAGCGTTGCCATCACCCGTTTTCTGCCTGATAAACGCAAGCTCCTGAGTAGGGGGGAGCAAAGAAGAAGAGGAAAATAACAAGTAAAATGGTGGTATTGCTTTCGAATAAAATCCACAAAGACGAATTGCAGCCTGGCGATCACATCTATTCTTGGAGACACTCGTATATCTACGCTCATCACGGTCTATTCTCTTCTCTCTATTTTAATTTAAGTTCTATTTTCTTATTGATCTTAATTTTATCTTTTGGTAGCACTTTGTCATAAATTTATGATTTCCCCACTTTTGCTGTTGCTCGATTTATCTGGCGTTGGTTAATTCGGCTTTTCCTGGTACTCAGGTACTGGATATAAGCGTAAAGACCAGAATCTAGATAGTCGAAAATGTTACTATTTTTGTTTGTTTTCTTATGATGAGAAGATAGGGTATAGAAATGCTGGTTTCAGGAAGAAAGAAATTCTAGATTAAATGGATTACGACATGGAATAATCTGTCAGACTCAGATATTGAAGGCGGCTTTTTGGAACTGTTGGTTGCAGATCTGATAGTCTAGGCGCTGGTGGACTTGCAAAAAGTAATTGACTTTTACATCATTATGCGATAGTCTCCTTACAGAGAATTTGCTCTTACTTTCATTTAATATGCCAAGGACTCTTTGGTGCTAGGCTAGAATGGATATTCAAGAAAGATGCTATATCTAAATGAAAAGTTAAAATTGTTTGATGATAAAAAGGAGAAAATCCAGCAATAGAAATGGTTTTCATGAAATATTTGATAATATGAGCCAATTTGTGTATGTTTAAAGGTGTCTGCTTGGATCATTGCTTGCTTTGTGCCAATTTGACATATTCTGTTGAAAGCGTATCTGCTTTAGTTATGACTTTGTTGAATCGTTATGTCATATTACTGATTGAGCTTTTCCAGAATTGTAGATGAGCTTCTCATAAAAATAAAATTTTTCTTTCTTCTCTTTTGAGTTCAAAACAACATTGGTTCTGTGTTTGTATCTGTGTCTCTGTGTGTATAAAATTTGGCACTGCTTAGCTGATTCCCTGCGGAGTGGGACAAATACAGAAAGCCACTACAAAACGGGGCTAACTAATGCTTGGAGTCTATACCAGATGGACCTATAATCAATAATTAGTAGGGGAATGAACGTTAGAAGTGGATTTATGTATATATAAACTAAATGTCTGATGCTCTTAAGGCATGCTTTGCCTTAATCTGGCTTCAAACCTCCCTTGCTTTTCCGTCCACGTTCATTTCCTTTGAATTGATTGAGTGTTTATTCCTAAAGGACATGAAAGCCAAAGAGCCACAAGAATAAAATAAGGCCAGAATTGAAAATGGATAATTAGACTGTGCAATGTCTCGGTAAAATATTTTAGGGAAATATCATTATGCATTATGGTTCTTTTCGATACACATTTTTCTTTCCTTGTTCTTTATGCAATAACTTCCACTTCTTGCATATTTAGATTATTTCTTTAGTTTTTGTGCTACTCTAAATTGTACTTGCCTGGTTGCCATAACTTCACTCCTTTGTTTTCCATTCAAGATCAGGTATATATGTTGGGGAAGGCACCGTAATCCATTTCACTCGGGGAGCAGGTCACGAAATTGGAACTGGAACTGTTTTAGATCGTATCATTTTCAGATCGGATCACCGTCTGATTCCTCCAAGCCCCCATGCCCAATATGTGGAGATCAATCATTGTCGAATGGTGTCATCTCTTCTTGCCTCGAGTGTTTTCTTTATGGCGGTGAGTTGTATCAATTTCAATATGGGGTCTCACCAGCTATGTTTCTCGCCAAAGCTCGAGGAGGAACATGTACTCTTGCCTCTTTAGATCCGCCCGAGGATGTGATTCACCGTGCCAAGTATCTTCTTCAGAATGGCTTTGGCACGTATAACATTTTCAAGAACAACTGTGAAGATTTTTCAATATACTGCAAAACAGGTAATCTCATTACAAGCGGTAGTGTTGGCCGGAGTGGGCAGGCGGCATCGTTTTTAGCTGGTGCTACTGCGGTTGTCTCATTACCGCTTTTTCTGATTACTGGCTTTGCTGGTCTTACAGCAGTGGGATGTGGTATTTACTGCATCAGTAGAATTGTGTCTGATATTGGAGTAAGACGCGATGTCATGAAAATCCCTGTTGAGAGGCTTGTTGCAAACCCCAACGTAGACAAGTCTGAAGCAGCAAGTGACGCCCAGAAGGAAGATTAGTCCTCTGAAACCAAATTTAGGTTGGGCAATACGCATCATTGATACTTTATTACACCATAATTCTGCAGTTTTTCCCTGTTACGTGTTACCAAGGTTGTCATTCTTCTTCTTCTTGGAGGATTGTGTAAATGTCATTCATGTAAAACTGGTCTGTATCCATGAACTTCTGTCATTGTGTACGATTATGCTGCATTTTAGGCTGTTTCTTCACATTTCTTGTGTCTTTTGGTATTTGATTCTACCAATGAAATGATTTGGAAAGAATGGCCTGTGGGCTATCAGTACCGTTTTATTTTAGTTCACAATCAATCCCTTCTCTTGATAATCACTTTCAGGTCCTATTTGGGCATCCAAAAGAAACGAAAGCGGTACACAATTTGTTCAATTTTAATGTCGGCTTTATGACTAATTTTAATTGGTACTCATTACAATCGTGTCAAGTGCTTGGTCTGGCTATCATAAAAGATCTGCTTCCGGGTTCAGAGGCAGATCTGTTATCTTAGAAAATTCAGTCAAACGCTAAGTTTGCTTGCCTTTCAAATTATATTTAGCTCTGAAGTGAACCCGTATTTTTTGACCAACCTAAGAGCATTTTCTCATGTTGGGAATAAAACAAGGAGAAGAAAGTCAAAGAAAAAAAAACTCATTTCTAGATAACATATAGGGGGAAATTGAGAAGAACAATCCATGCTTAAATCCCGTACACATGAAAATAGTCATTAAAAATACACATTAAACCCATTTAAGCAATATTGTATTTTCTACAGGTGAAAATAGTCATTAAAAATTACACATTTAACCCATTTAAACAATATTTTATTTTCTAAATCAATCTGGAGTCATTAAAAATACACATTTAACCCATTTAAACAATATTGTTTTTTCTAAATCAAACTGACTTTGGAGTTACACATATACGAGAACATGCACATGTAAATCTCATTTGCTTTATATACAAATATAATAAATTTTGCTCTCATTTAATTTTTTTATTTAAAACAAAATTTAATATTTAAATTTCATAATTAATAATGGTTTACAGTGGCGACACTATAAAATTTCTAAGGAGATGAGGTCTCTCCTTTTAGGGTGAGACCTCCTGCACATATGACCTCCGCCACCTGATCTCCCAATAACAGGAGGTTATGTGGTAGGAGGCCTCTCCGTAAAGGAGAAGCGTCCTCCCGCCCTCTATCCCCCAGTAACAGGGGGCCATGTGGCAAGATGCCTTTCTGTAAGAGAGAAGCCTCCTCTCCATAAAATAACTCAGCGACATTAGCACAAAATTTAAGTGGGGGCACAAATTAATTAAGTAAATTTATAATGTAATCTATATCTATATCTATATCTACATATATATATATATATATTATATAGAGTAATAGCCTTGGAATCATTTTTGGCGGGAAATTTTTACTTTTTCAATTTTCTTTTTTTCTCTCTTTATTAACTAGAATTCTCATCCGTACGTTGCACGGAGAGAACAACAATGATAAAAAATTTTAATCGTAATACGTACTTAATCTCCATTAAACATACAGAATGCACAAAGTAGAAAAGTAGAAATGCGCGATAATCTAAATGTCTAAGATACACAATTTAATGTCCTTCGAAAGTGGAATTTTCCCATATTAGTTATTATGAAACCCAAATTATTTTTTAGTTTCCAGCATTAGAATGTCCAAGCTGGTGATCTTATGTAGTTACAATTACCATTAATTGTTCACAGTATTAGAATGTCTAAACTAGTAATCTTTCACCATTGCTATCCATCTTAATTAGACAATGCTCCTTCCCATCACAATAGAGACTTGAGGTAAAAATATATTTGTCTAGACTGAAAATAAAATTCTCAATTAATTTCGTGTTCGATTTGAGATATAACGGATCTCTAACTCAAAATATTTGGTTAAAGAAACCACCGTAAATTGGGAATCAGATATGAACTAATAAAGGAAAAAGTGAATATCATTTAATAAATTAATGTAACAAATAAAAAAAACATAAGATAAAAATAAAAATACACAAAAGAAATTAAATCATTGCTTTGTTTGGTAACCATTTAAAACAAGATAGGAATTTAAATGAGTTTAAAATTCAAATTTTATATAGGTGTTGAGATTTTATTGTGTCATGTGGAGGTAATGATTAAAATGATGTAAGAGTTCATGTCAAATCAAATATGTGGTTAAATTTGGTGTTGCCATATGTCTAAAAATAAAAATTTAAATTAGTTGATAAATTCGAGGTATTTTTAATTTATAGCCAAACATGGTGCATGTCATCATAAATTTTACGGAGCCAAATATCTTATAGAGCCAAAAAAAAAGTAGGGAAGCCACCCTTCTTTTATTATATATATGGATTGACCGAAATGAGATGCTTGCTTCAGGCTGTGAGCTTTTGTCTGGGATTCCTCTATACGCGTTTTGTTTTGTGAGGTTTGTGTTGGATTTGTTGCCAAAAATAATTTTAAATTAAAAAGGAAGGAAGAAGAATCCTTGAGGAAAATGAATCTGAATCATAGAAGGACTTGTCTTGTCCTCTAAGTCAACGAAGTCTATAAATAGAGGTGTTTTCCTCTTCTTTTATGTACAAGTGGTACAAGTATGTTGGGAGAAAAATTGATGAGTCTAATACTTTGAAAAGTTTTTTTGTAACTCTTTATGGTTTGTTCAAATAGTAGAAAATTAGATGTGGTAAAACTCAAGTTGATTTTTCTGGTACCACTTGTGTCAGATCAAAGAGTCTTGTGAAGAAAAATAGTAACTTAGTGTCTTGAGATTTCTTGTATTATTTGCGGATTGGGCAAATTGTAGAAATTGGTAGATGCAGTAAAACTTCCTATATTTTTCTTATAATACTTGGGGGATTGATTTAGCAAGTGAAAATTATATATGGTTGTAGTGACTTTAATCATATAATGAAAGGTTCTGACAGTCCGTTAAATTTGTCTTCATCTTTTACTTTTCTTGTCTCAATTAAATTCCTTAAACAACGGTCTTGCGAGTGTAATCGGGAAATTTGCCTTAATTCTCAATAGTGGTATTAGAGAATCAGGTTTTGTTTGAGGTGGAGCACAAGAAAGATATGGCAAGGTATAGAGTGGAGAAAATCAAGTTTGACTTGTGTCTAGAATAAGTTTAGAATTTCTTGATTTTGGTTGGACAATTTCAAGCTTTCAAAGGAAAACCGTCCCTGTGCTCTAATAAAGTTGTTGAAGCCAGTATGAACGATGATGATTGAGAAGATTTAGATTTGAAAACTGTGTCTTTATCTAGCCAAAAATGTTCTTGTAAATATTTATAGAACATTTACTGTGAAAGAACTATGACGCCAATTTGGAGAGGTGTATCCAGTAAGAGGTTTTTCAAATTTGTTACACTTGGAAGAATGGTTTAGTACTTTGTGAATTGGTACAGGTACAAAAATTCTCAATAGACTTGTCTGGAAATTGGTGGGTGCTGTAACTTGTTAGTATTGTAGATTGACTGGCTACGAGAGAAAACATTGTCCCAGTGGAGCAGGTCCAGCTACTGTTTGGATTTAGACAATCTGACTCTCTTGGTGTAAGGACGGTGGATATGTGCTATGAAGTAGGTGTGTACATCCTCATGGCGTGTCGCTAGATGTCATGGTAAAAGATGTGTGTTACTTATAGTGGTTGTATTTACACACGGGTATTGGTTGGTGGTGATTCATGGTGTGTGTTTGTAGTAATGTCGATGACTGATGAGTTCTCTGGAAAGCCAATAAGAGAGTTGCACCACAAATATCAGCAAGTTTATTTCGACATTAAGCCGATGAAATGCTTAGAATTTGTTGTTAATTCTAAGTAGTTGTATACACTCATGTGGTAAAGTATGAGACTGTCAAAGTGTATTAAAAGCTTGTCGAGTAATTTCTCAAGTATTGTGTATATGATTGGGGAAGATGTAGATTTTGAGTTATTTTAGCAAGGTGAAGATTGTTAGATTTGTTGTCAAAAATAATTCTAAATTAAAAAGGAAAGAAGAAGAATCCTTGGAGGAAAAGGAGTCTAAATTATAGAAGAAACTGTCTTGTCCTCTAAGTCAACGAAGCCTATAGATAGATGTATTTTCCTCTTCTTTTATATACAAGTAGTACAAGTAACTTAGGAGAAAAATTGATGAGCCTAGATTCTTGTAAATCTTTGTGGTTTATTCAAAGGGTAGAAAATTAGGTGTGGTAAAACTTAGAGTGATTTTTCCAATGCCACTTGAGTCGGGTTAAAGAGTCTTGTGAAGAAAATAGTATCCTAATGTCTTGGGATTTCTTATATTATTTACGGATTGGCCAAATGCTAGAAATTGATAGATGCGGTAAAACTTCTTATATTTTTCTTATAATACTTGGGGAATTGGTTTGGTGAGTGAAAATTCTATATGGCTGTAATGACTTTAATCATATAGTGGAAAACTTTGACAGTATGTTAAATTTGTCTTTGTCTTTTATTTTTCTTGTCTTAATTAAATTCTTTAAACAATAGTCATACATGTGTAATAGAGAAATTTGCTTTAATTCTCAACAGCTAGGAATTTTAATGGGCTACTGCACATCTTTTATTAGGTACAAGTACCTTGGAAATTGATGGTCAATTTTTAGGAATGACAATTCTGTACCTAATACCCGATACTCGCAGGTACCTGCCTCAAACCGGGGGTATTACCTGCCCCATTAAATATTGCGGCGGATACGGGGTGAAAAATTTAACCCCAATTGCTTGTCGCGTCGGGGCGGGTAATGGCCACCTTGACACACCCTGACCCTGGTACCCAAATTTATTTTTTTTTAATACTTGGAAAAAAAAAATTTTGAACCATATGACTGTGAAGTTTCGGATCCAAATAACCAAAGATACAATACCATCAAGAATGGCGGAGCTAGGAGCTATCATAGGATTGGACCGAAAGGGTGAGCCGTATATTATGCATCACTAAATTACTCTTATATATAAATTTTTTTTTTAAAAAACAAAATGAAATGGAAATTTTTCCAATTTAGGGGGGCCGGGGCCCGACATGACCCCCATTAGCTCCGCCAGTGCCATCAACTATTTTGCCAAATGTTTTTTGTAAATATTTTTTTCACGTAATTTATATTTTTTTAATAAAATTTTTTAGATTTTTCTTAACGGGGGCGAGTAACGAGTATTTTTATTGTACCCGCTCCAAATCTCCCCCGTCCGCTACTCGAATGGGGTACGAGGCAGGTATAGAGCAAGGGATTTCTCTATATGGCAGGTATATGGGAAGGGATATGTGATCCGAACCCGCCTCATTGCCATTTTTATCAATTTTACTTTGAAAGCTGCCTATTTCTCTTGCCTCGGAAATTGATGATCGGTTAATTGCCTTGGGGGCTGCCTTCCACCCGACTTTTCTTTTTAATGTTGGAAGCATGCAACTTATGGTTATCCTCGATTCAGATTTCAGAGAGAAACAAATCCTTTATTATTTTAGAGAGAGAAAATTGAGAACCGTGAAGTGACCAGAGGAGAGAGACGAGAGTGAAGTCGAAAATTGGAGAAACACTGGCGGCCACGGTTCTGCAGAACTGAAGATCATGTTCGTTACTTCATTTCCTCTCTTTTCAATCGGTATTTATGAATCAATTTCTCAAGACATGACTCGGAAATGTCTACTTTGACATGGTTTGCGCTAAAGAACCGAGTTGATGAAGATCTTTGAACCTTAATTTATACGGGTTTGAGTAGCCCGCTTCAGAGATTGAGTCTTCGTTGCAAAAATTTGAGTAAAAAAGCATAAAATGAAGCTCCACTAGTGGCAGCAGTGAAGACAAAACATTCTTTTATTAAGTTATAATTGTTTTTATGCTTAAAATGAATTTTATATTCTTGGCTGTTTCTTGTAATGTTTGTTTTCCATTCCCTTTTTTTTTTGGGAGGGGGATAATGTGATAGACTAAAATTTTTTTATTTCTTTTATTGGATAATGGCTGAAACAATTCTGTATTTAGGGATCACAGCAAAAATGCTTTTCTTGGAAACGGTAAGTATTTCATCCACATGGTTACCCATTGCCAAGTATTTATCAATGTTTGATTTATTTCAACCAAATATTACTTCTTTTCCTTCAGATTTAAACTGACTCTGAGTTTTGTCTGTTCTTTTTGCAATCACAATAGTTATTGAGTAATAACAATTTATGCACTCGAAGGATGACTTCTTGGATGTGGTGATGGAGATACGGGGCAAGAAGTTCGTGGAGGTTGGTAGGTCCATGTCCTCTTCTAATCAATCATTCTTTTCGTCTTTTTTTACTTTAGTAGTTCTTTGCAAGATTTTTTTTTTCTTCCCTTCAGATCGTTTTAATGGTAAACTGATTTGTAGCAAGAATCTTGCTTAAAATCTGGTTGTTAATATTTCTGGAATTATGGATTGACTTGGCTGGTACCTCGATTATAAATTTTGGCATCTTCTTCAGACATACATTTAGATATTTCTTGGAATAGGTTACTTAGCACGTATTATTTTGACGTAAACATTACCAATTTCCAGTTTGAGGCTCATGGGATTTTTCCCCAGTGAAGGAGAGGTTGCCAAGTATAGAAAGTTTACGTATAGTTTCTTCTCTGTTTTTTCCATATGTAGGTCTTATGAAAATTTTGAGGAAACAATTTCAACAATGGATGCATCATAGACTAGAGTCAAGGCCTTAACATTTACACGGATCAACCTAATTATGCATAGCTTACTTCTCTGTACTTCCATGCTTAGTCAAGGATAAGAATTTAGCAACAAGTTTAGGTTAGCATTTTGCATTTTTCTTACTGGAATCACTTTATTGGGGCAATGTATTTTTATTACTGGAATTTTTCTTACTGGAATCACTTTATTAGCGCAATGCTTAAAGGATATAGCATTGGAAGCATTCTTGGTTAAACTTACAATAAAAGATGTTCAAGTAGAGGCTATTTCTTAGTAAGGATTTATGACTCCTTTTCTGGCCAGTGAAACATTTCTAATCCCATTTTTTCAGCCCTTTTTTCTGCATTGGAAATCTTGACCTACTTTTTGAAAGGTTAACATTGTGGCTTAATGGATTTACTTTCTTTGGTTTTTCTTGAAACATTTGATTACAGATATTTTCTAGAGCTTATTCACAATTCATGAGTTACTAGATGTTGGGAACCGCAATTTTTATAGATTTATGCCTGCTGAAGCTTCAATGAATTAAAATACTCTCTACTTTTAGTTTTCAATACCAATCATTTCCTATCAGTGCATCCCTTACTTTTCTTGCCTCTGTCTCCTTTTTGGGTATCTTCACTTATAGGTAATTGTGCTTTGATAATTAATTGATTGTAGAGATTTTTGTTTTTCCTAATTACCAGAATGAAGATATATTCTTTGTTTCTTGATGATTTTAATGGTGTAAAAACGATGATATGGGTGGTATTCTATGTTTTTTTAATGCATATATTAATGATTTCTTGACATTGTTTGAGTAGTAGGTAATTGGCATGTTGGCCTAACGAAGTGATGAAAAACTAGATGATATAATTGGATGTAACTATTAAGACGTTGAGATATTTCATTGATGAAACCTCAACATCTTGATCTTTGTTATATTATTTCTGTAATTAGATCGGTACATGCTTCTAATCAATTTTTATAGTAAACATTTTATAAAATAACTCTACATTTTTTATATCTAAAATATCGGGTTACCAAAATATGGCAGCATTATGATTAGGAATGAGGAAGTTCATAGCAATGGTCCAATTGTTGATGCTACTTTGCTTTCATATCAGGTGGTAAAATTTGTTATAAATTTCTAGAATGGTCCAGTTAAATTCGATAACCTTCAATTTGCATTGCTGATGCAAAGGAAATTTAATACCATTTGCATTGTAGTAGCTTCTGGTTTTTGTACACTTTCTTCAATTTGTTTGTGGGTGTTCACTTAAAATTGTATGGACACTATTATTGTCTATAATTGAGAAAGAAGTTTATATAATATAGTTATTGCCTCTCCCAGGTTTGTGCATATTCACCTATTATTGTCTAGACGAATTGAAATGGTAAATGATTTGTGTTTTTCAAAACGAAAGCATCATAAACTTAAATCTATGAAATAAAGCAAGTTTTTCAACGGCTAGGGTAGCTGTTTTTAGAAATGATTGATTTTTGTTCTTGAACTCTTGGAAGCTGTCGTCTGTGCACTACTAATGGGCATTAGCATTAGGGTGATTGTATTGCGTTGATGGCTTTCAAGGATGTGGTTTCCTCCATATCTTATGCTATTAAAAGAATGGATGTCGCAGCCCAAGCCGGTACTCTAGAAGCAATTGCAAGATGTTTAAAAACAAGGCTGCATGTTGAAGAAAGAGGATAAATATTACAATCATGAGACATACTATTCTTCCGTCTTGAATTATTTCAATACTGAAACATAGCAAGATTGTTATCATTCTTTTAGTCACAAGGAATAATAGATATGTTTACAGTCTCTTATTGATAGAAATATTTGGCTGTCATTTTTCCGTTTCCATTTTTTGAACAATTGATGCAAAGAGTTTTAATGCATTACTGTATATTTTTTTAGAATTATTCTTTCCATGCAACACACGGGTGAAATACTAGTATATATAATTAAAAGAGCAATTCTAAGAGGACATGAAAAGATGACACTATTAGGTGATATTTTCATGTGACACACATTTATTGGGGTAATGACTACATGGCTACTTTTTTCATCATCCAATAATATAGATTGTTACATACATAATATCACTACTAGAAAAAATTCTGATACTGATGGAAAAATTCCTACGGCCGCCAATCCGTTGGTAATTATCCATTGGAAATTTCCGACGGAAAAAAATCCAGTTGGAAATTTTTGACGGCTAAGGGAGCCATTTGGAACTACTGACGATAAGGTAAGACCATCGGTATTTACTGACGGCGCGCCTTTTCCATTAGTAACCACTGGCGGAGAACACTGGCCATCGGTAGTTTCCGACGGCTATCATAGCCGTCGGTAATTTCTGACGGCAACCAATAGACCGACGTCGACCAAATGCCTTTGCGAAATACTGATAATACCATACAATCGTCGGTAATTACCGACGGTACCGACAGTATCATTTGACCGTCAGAAATTACCAACGGATTTACATGTCTGCTGACGGCAATCTCCAACCGGGTTTTAGGCCGTCGGAAATATTTAACATTTTTCAATAATTGCTAAGAATTAATAAATGATGCAGTGAAATATGCGTGTGTTTTAATTTACGAAATTTAATAATCTGTAATTTGTTCTTTAAATTTTTTTCTACAATTTTGTTTTTTTAAAATTACTCTATGAATGATTTATTTAATTTTACATTGATATATAAAATTGCATACATCAAAATTATTCATAAAAACATGTTATCCTAATTTTTCTACTCTTAATGATTAAGTAGTCAAATAAGTCTTTAATTATACAAAAAATTTTATGTGGTTACTCCAATAAGAACTTTAGTCATCCATGCAAATACTTGGTTCTCCATTATTTGTAAAACTAGATTCTTAGATTATATAAGTCGGACTTATAATAATTTTTTTTAGGAAACTCACAATGAGAAATTATAAGTAAATATTTGGCTACTAAATTAATTTTTTACTTTTGAAGAAATTTGGCTATTATATTGTAGTTGAATGAATGCATTTTATTTAATTTGTTTATCTTTCAATCATAGATCTTAGAATTATTGATAGGATATTAATAACCCTTAAGTGGTAATTAAAAAGTACAATAAGCAAAAAGGGAGTGAACGAAAAATAAAGTTAGATAATAATGCATAAAAATTTATTAAGAAGTAATAAAATTAGAAAGATAAAATAAATAAAAAAGTTTTAAAAGAGCAGTAGGATCTCGTAAGGAGTCTTCGATGAAGAGAGAGGGAGAAGTTTGAAAAAAGAAATATAGAAGAATAAGATAATAACAAAAAATAAAATAAAAAGAAAAAAGTAGTGTATGATTATAATGCACAATGTATTACTTATTTTTTAAATTGCAAAAACAATATGAATATATGTTAAATATATTACAGATACATATAAGTAACAAGAATTAACAATAGCTTAGTGGTTGGGGCTTTGCATCCTAACTACAAGGTTAGGGGTTCAAACCCCTCTCGTCACAAAATTTTGAAGAAATTTAGTTTCCTTACACTGGCGAGTTAGGTCACATGAGCGGGTAATTGGGCAGGGGCTCCGGTTGTTAAGTGAGAAGAAATTTAGTTTCCTTACACGGCAGGTCAGGTCAAGCGAGTGGGTAATTGGGCAGGGGCTCTGGTTTCAAAATTTAGTTTCCTTACATTGACAGGTCAGGTCACTCGAGCAGGTAATGGGCAAGGGCTTCCGTTGGTCAAGTGAGAAGAAATTTAGTTTCCTTACACTGGCAGGTCAGGTGAGGTCAGGCGAGCGGATAATTGGGCAAGGGCACCGGTTGGTTAAGTGAGCTGGTAGTGGTTCGAACCCCTCTCCTTGCTAATTTAGTTTCATTACACTGGCGGGCCGGGTTACGTGAGCGGGTAATCAGATATGGGCTTGGGTTGGTTAAGAGGGCTGGTCAGAGGATAATGGGTGGGCTACGATCTCGGGTCAGGTAGTGGGTTTGGTAGGAGGCTTTAAAAGTACAAAATATATATTTTTTTCAACTAGCTACGTCGATAGTTAGAAATCACCGATGGAAGGACTTCCCATGGGAAAATCCTGACTGAATTCAATGGCCGTTGGAAAATTACCGACAACATTTAGCCGTCAGTGATTATTACACACGCTCTTCCGATCTTTGGAAATCAGCATAAATCACTGATAAGCCAATGACTGAAGGATTTTCCAACCGTCATTTTCTCGTCGGCAACTCACTTTTATAACGGAATTTGACCATTACCGATGGATTTTGAACGTGAGTACAAGTGTGTTTTATTGTAGTGTATAACTTCCTACAAATCTAATAGACTTACACACATATAATAGCTTGTTACACATGTATGGAACCTTGTAACGGACATAACTTATTGTTATACATAGAGTATACATTGTTACACGCATAATAGAAATTGTTTAGTAACATAAATTGTTACACATATAACGTACATTGTTACACACAACAAATATTGTTACACCTATAACACATATTGTTTAATAACACATATTGTTACAGGCATAATATAGCTTGTTGTATATCTAACAGGCCTTCTTACACACGTAACCAACTTCGTAACGTACACAACATATTGTTACACGCATAGGAAACTTTATTATTATACCTATAAAACGGATTATTTAACATGTAGCACATTTTGTTAAAAATAATAATTACAAAAACATTCCAACTTAAGTGAAATATTGAGAAATATGGTCATTCGAAAATTAAAAAAAAAAGAAAATAGAAAAGAGAAAAAAGCAATAAAAAAGAAAAAAAATTGAAAAATGAAAAAGAAACATAAAGAAAAAAGCAAAAAACATAAACGAAAAAACAAAACCTAAAAAAAAAGAGAAAAAGAAGATTTCGGCAAGGTCACCCGAAAAAAGGAAAGGAAAAAGGGCAAAAATGCAAAAAAAAAAAAACAAAGAAAGAAAAAAAGGAAAAAAAATTCATCGAAATCCAACTACCAGCCAACCTTTCACTGCCTGGCTGGTAGCCTAGGTTGCCGGTGGTTGGGGCAGGGTCGTGTGGGCAAGTGACGGTTTAGGCGTAAAAGTTAATTAAAAAAATAAAATCAAGTAAAGAATATAGAACCGAGCATTTTTAAAATTTAAAACAACGCCAAGTAAATTTAGAAAAAAACAATAATTTCTGAAAGTATGGTATAATTTCCCTAATTTTATATTCTCTCATTCTCATAAAAATAGTCTCATACTATTTCCACTCCACAAAAATAGTCTAGTAGGTATTTTTATGTAAATTAAAGATTAGTAGGTAATGTGGTTAGAACATTTAACTTTATCTTATTTTTCCACATATACTCTTATATCATTAATTGTTTGAAATATTTTCAATACATAGGTAGCTGAATAATAATAATTAATTAAGAGTACATATAGAAATAAAACATTAAATACATATTCAGTATGGTAAGTTGACTATCTTTTTGGGACAGACGAAAATGAAATAGCGGACTATCTTTATGGGACGGAGGTACTATAATTTTTCACATTACCTAAGAAAGTCCGATTAATGTTTTCGGAAAAGTAGAATTTATGAATATTTTTCTCAATATACACATTCATTTAGTTGTCAATTTTATTAATTCTTATTTATTAACATCAATGCACATTAAACAGGACACTTAAAAGAATTAAAAGTAGACAATAAATTTTTTTCTTAATATACACATTCATTTAATTGTCAATTTTATTAGTTCTTATTTGTTAACATCAATACACATTAAATAGGACACATAAAAGAATTAAAAAACTAAGTAACAAAAGTGGACAACAATTTAAGATAACTAAAAAAAGAAACTGAGACTATTTTTATAGGATGAAGAGAGTATATTATTATCAGTCATTTCTGTTGAAATTACACACATTCATTGTTAGGCACAAACAAACGTAAAGAAATATATCCTCATGATATTATATATATATATATTAAAGTAGGATAGTGGTCATATGCAATTTTTCCCATCAAAACTACTATCCTACTTATATATGTCTCTTATTTATTTATTTTATTTTAATAAGATATATATACATATTTCCAACTAATAAAGTTTCAAATAAATCTCTAATATCTTATATATGTTTTTATTTTATACTCATATATAATATACGTATTATAATATATGTAATAAAAGTTATATCTCGGGTTTAGATTTTTGAGTCGAGTGATTTTTTTCAAAAATAAATAAATCAAACAATAAATAAATAAATAAATAAATAAATAAATATATCTACTCTTCCACTTATATATACTTTCAAACGTATACACATTCTCATATTAATTTATAAGTGAGAACTTATATAGGCAAAAATTTAAGTTAAGGGAATTCAATTGTCATAATATTTGATAACGATGATTTAAAACAAAAATAAAAAATTCTTTTAATATTTTTTAGAGTATAAAGTGGTTAAAAATTAATATTACTTCTTTTGGGTCTTTTGTAATCAGAGGGTGTGTACTTTTAGTTTTTTTAAGAATGGATTTAATGAATAATTATTTCTTTAGAGAATGTATAACACTATATGAGGAGATGTGAAAAATAATTTATCAAAAAATATATGGTAAAGAATGAATATGGTAAAAAATTCATTTTGATAAATGAATATCATCCACACTCTAAATGTTTCTTAGAGTTTTTGTACTATACTTATTGAATAACAATATAAGTGTATGATAATTTTCGAGTTACATGCCCCCGGGCATAGCTCATTAGTTGAAAGGACGAGAGTGAGGTAGTTTCAGCTGAGTTGAGAGTCGCAAGATGGGAGTTCAGTTCTTGCCAATGATATGGTATAGAACAGGCTCCTTGTTGGCATCAGTTTAGTAGTAGCTTTCGGATCGTACTCCACTGAGGCACATCCTACTCTTTACATCCTCCAAGCTCTAGGGATGGCGCGATGGGACCCTTGGGTTGGGGTTCAACGTTTTTTGGTAATTTTGGAGTTACATAAATTTTGTATGATCTTTTTTTTTTTCCATGATATCTTAGTTTTCGTATTTAACGTGAAATTAGATTTACATTAAAAAATTTCTCATTAATTCTCCTTTTTTTTTTTAAGTTTAAAGTATTGTTCTATGAATGATAATTGAATTAATTTTGTCTCAAGTGAAAGAATTGTATGCAATAAAATTATAATAATTATTAGTAACATATGTATATGAGTGAGTAATATACAACAAAATTATGATTATTTGACTTTTTAAATTATCAAGTATTTTTTTGACTAATTATTCTTTTCTGTGCAACGCACGGGTATACAACTAGTTAATTAACACAACAAAAGTCTTACAATTAGATCAAAATTTGAATAACATATGTGATATATTCATATGTAATGCAAGTTTGATGTTTCTTCACATTACAAACAATAACTGAAAGGCAACCTCTCATTTCTTAGGATGTCCAAACTGGGAATCGTCGAAAGAAATTATATCGATAATAACTTTTGTTTTTACGTTGACCAACCTCTTTAAATTGTTAAGAAAATATATCTAATTCCCTAAACGTTCATAGCCTGTATTTTCGTCAGCAATAGCTGACTCCCAAAATCAAGATCTCTATGCATGGTTTAGAAGTAGGATTCCTCAAAGTATCATGCACTCAAAAAGACGATTATGATGTTATGAATGAACTATTTCCAAGTAGCGTGCGTAAATCGCTTAAATCCATGGCTTCACCAAACTTGATCTTATCACGTAACAGTGTTTTCTTCTACAAGCTTTGTGATATTATTCTTAGTAGTCAATCGGTCTCCGGACTTGGATAATTGCATCTATGTCCTTGCTGCTGTATAACTCCTCTGAATCATCAGAAATGCAAGCACCAATATTAGACAAAACTTCTGTCAGCTGCTTCACCAAAACGTTTGAATCTTGAATATCATCATCCCTACAGTTACACATTGAATAAACTAAGTGCCAGTTACAATCTAAGTTAAGTCAATGTGAAACCCAATAAAGCAAGTAGGATCATAATTATTGCTAATTAGAAAGCCTATTAAAGGTAACAAACTATGAGGAAAAAAGAAAGAAGATAGTTTGACTTAAAAAAAAAAAAAATTAAACCACAACACTATTGGGAAAAGTACTAAATGAGCTACCGATTCGGAAGATTAACGAATGAATAAGTTCATTTGCATCCCACATGTCTTCCTTGGAGCTGCGGATTTTACCCAATTCCAATATAATCACCTATCTATGAGTTGAAAAGAAAAAGAAAAAGAATTGTCATGTTTTTGTTTTTTGTTGTTTCTTTTTTTATTTACCAAAAAAAGAATTGTCATGTTAATAGTGCTAAAATCAGTAATTCTAAGGAAAAGGTGTAGTTCACCCCACTGTGGCTTTTTTCTGATCATGGTAAATTGGACCATCTAATTTATACTCTACGTACAAGTAGCAGTAGCAAGTCTTTAATTTTGCATAAAATAGAATCCATGGGCCTAAATGGGATTTCGCTGAGTGTCCAACCATATTCTCCCCGGTTAAAAGGAGAAACTATCGTTGCCAGCAATTGCTATAGGATTTATAGCTATTTTTATATGAGGAATCAAAATACGTGCCTTATTTGGGAAGACTCATGAAGAAAATCATCAGTCAAAGTAGCTATGTTGATGTACTTTATATATGGACTTCTTTTAGATACCAGTCTTGAATGTTCAACTTCTAAAGTACAGTGAGCATCTCAAGCCAAAGAAATGACAGAATTTGCAATCAGAATTTGACAATTTCAAGTAGTTAAAAATAATTCAAGTATATAACAATCCATCATCTAGATATGGAGAGTTGGACGTTGTTCATGTCAACATCTAAGTGGTCGCAAGTCATTTAAGATAAGTACTATTCATTCACCTTAATAGAATATATCAAGTATAATATCACGCCCGTTGAGGTTGATGATTAAAATCATAAAGATTATATTGTTGCTTATTTCCTTTCCTTTATTTTTCTCTTTTTCCTTATATGGCAATACCTGTTCGTTCCTTTGGTTGATAGGATTACACTATTGGATGTAGAATAGCTTGCATATGAATAAATTTGTCCAGTGTAGCTTCATTTTACTTTCATCTTAATCTCATTTGGTTCAAAAATTAGTTTTCGGGGAAAAAGGAAAGAAAAACTGCGTCAGAGGGTCAAGCATGTTCACCAACTAATTTTTTTTTTTTTTGAAAATTTTCAAATTTGAATCTATTGTCTCTTAGACGTCTTATCATACTTCCGTTTACACTATCTTGAAGGATTGGTAATATCAAAAACAAATAGGAAAAGAAAAGAAATATCCGCCCCTCTTCATAAAGATACGCTTAAGGTTTTCCAAAAAATAAATATATACTTATGGATCTTTTATTTATTCATTTAATTGTAGTGGAAATAATCAATAAATAGACACATATAAGAGGAAAGGAGCAACCAAAAGTAGCTTTTCCAACTATATATATTAACTCAATTTTCAAAAGAGCATGTCCTCTTTTGAAATGTGATGAGATAGTTTTGAAATGTGAAACGAGTGAAGAAAAGCAAAAAATAGTCTTTTGTTTTGTTGTCTTCTCTTTTATACTCTCAAGTTGCGAAAACTCTGGTCGGAAAGGATGTATAAGGTGGAAGGGCGGGGGGGGGGGAAGAAAAGGAAGCTAAAATTGCTTTCGACAAGTTTATTTCTTTTGGTTTGAATAAATTTTTATGAACATGTGGATTTTTTCAACAAGAATGAGATATATTTTGTAAGCCAAAAAAGAAGGATAAAAAAATTTTATTTAATATACGTTTTGTCAACCTATCAAAGAAATATGTGTATTGTTAACCAACAATCCTTGATTTACAACACAAATGATCGTGCCAATATTAAGTGCATGACTAGATGATCGATTAAATAAATTTTAAACTAAAAAATATCAATTTCAAAATTTTTAGCAATATTGACTCTTCTTACAATTTACATCTTGGTTTAAATCATGTTATTTAGTGAAACTAATAAGTTAGTTCCAACACCATTTAGAAATCACACAAAAAGCTAAAATAAAAAAAAAAATTGTGCATTAGAATGAAATTAATAGAATGGAGAGTTAGAGAATTTGGTACAAAATTTAGAATAATAAGTTCTAGAGGGTTGGTGATATGTGTAAGATTTGCACTCATTTTTGTACTAAACCAAAATCAATTGTAGAAGTTGTATTCAATTCTTTGTTAATGTTCTTTATTTCATTTTATCAATCATCCCATCGTTATATCTCTAATCAGTTGGTACTTTCCGTGCATCGCACAGGTGATATATACTAGTTTCATGCAAATTAATGATGATGATGATGATGACGATTATTATTATTATTATATTATTTTCGACATCTTATTTTTTGTCATCTCTTTATTTATATGTTATGGGCAAATTACATTGGGACTGTTTTTTCAATAATTCACCTCTTGGTTATTTTTTCTTATCGTATTCCGAATGGTTATTTGTTTTCTTTTCTTTACAATATCTTATTTTTAGACACTATTTTATTTATATGACAACAACAAATTAGATTGTGATATTCTTTCTCAATAATTCACCTTTTTTGGGGCAATAATATTTTTTATGCCCACCCAAATTATTCCAATTGAATTATCTTAGATTAATTAAATAAATAACAAAAATAAAAAATCTAAAATGCAATCTAAAAAAATAAAACATGGGCCGAAAGATTGTAGATCCACACTACACTGACTTGACCGAATGGGGAAGACATTAATTATACTGAATTACATTGACTCATTTACCATTGTAGATGACTTCGTGAAAATAAAACCCGTTGCCAACCAAAAGCATATTCCTATTGTAACATTTAATACTAATTTTTAGAACATAAATTTTTTTTTATGCAACCTAAATATGCATTGAGTACGTTACTTATGCGGTTACTATATTTCGCTTCATCTATTATTTTCACGAGATGTTAATAAGCTTCATCTTTATGTTATTTTAATTGCCTTAACGAATAATTGTGCACGATTATATTTTTTCTAACGAATAATTCTCCACGATTATGTTTTTTCTATCCTAACTTTAGACAACATCCATATTTCATTTCTGTATGTCAATTATTCATACCATCTATGATTTTTTTTTTTTTTTTTTTGCAAACATCATTTATATCTTACTGATGAGATCAATGGGTTATATATATTAATACATTAAGAATTAAATACATATAAGTAAGAAGATCACATAATTATCAAAAAATTTTGATGTGTCAATATAATTTTCTTATTCTTTTGTGTAATTTTGCTTTCATTGATGACGTTGAAACCATTCCATTTGACTAAACAATCAGCATGTGTGGCAAAAACCATTTTTGTGAGTTCATATGTGCGTGCTACACAATCAAAAACACGTGCACACATGTTTGATGATTTTGTGTCATTTAAGTCTATGGCTTTTACTACGGAATAGTAATATGCATAAACAGAATAATTGTGATTACATTGCATAGATTAGATGATTATTCAAGATGAAATATTTGGCATCTCTATTTTAACTTTATAATTGTTAAAATATTTTATCCATTCTTCCACCCGCGTATTGCACGACTGCTATACTAGCGTGTGTATATTTGTAAGGAGTGATGAAGTCAAAATTTTCTACTTGTATGGAATGTGCTAGCGATTTCTTTCCTTTGTTCCGCCTGATCACTTGCAAATAAGGTCTCGAGAGTCAACTTTGTAAACCCTTCAATGTGGGATCAGTATATGAAGGAAATGAAAGATAAAACTTAAGAACGAATTTTACAAAAAAGAAAAGAGGGGGAAAAAAGAAGAAAAAAAAAAAGAACAAAAATCTTACCTCATTTTGTGCAGTCTCATTTTGTGTACCACTCACCACGTTAATAGGCAGACCCCAATTTATCAAGGACAGACTATATATGGGCCAATAGGTCCTACTTGGTAGGGAAGTTACTAGTAATAGTAATAATAATAGATAATAATAAATGATAGACAATATAATAATAGAACCACATCAGCCCGGCCCCTTCTCTCTTTTTCCGTTCCCTTTCGTATATCTCCGCTTGTGTTGTTGTTGTAGTAATAATAATAATAATAATAATAATAATAATAATAATAATAATAATAATACGGTAATGTTTAAGTACTTTTTGAAAATATTGTAACAACACTTTTTACCTTACATGACATGTATTGATGTACACTACATGAATTTGAAATACACGTGACATGCATCAATGCATGCCATATGTGGCAGGAGGTACTGTAACAGCACCACCGGGAGGTGCTTGAATATTTTCAAATAATAATATATGGGTTTATTTTGAATTATTTTTAAATTTATATTAAAAAGTATGAAAATTTTAAAACATGTCTACTTTTAGAATAATTCTATTTAGGCAAAAGAAAGGACAAAAAGTTAGACAAAATAATTATGTGGATTATGTGATTGACATTAATTTAAAAGTAATGTAACACTGATATGTGTCAATTTTATTTATTTTTTTATATTTTTTTATTCAAATAGCATAATAACTGCTACTTTTAACTTGGGTAGACAATCCACGTACGTAAATACTTCTAATATATAATCACATTGATTACGTCAAATCCAGTCTGCACCCTCCTCACATCGATACTTTGTACCTCATGTCATGTCATCAACTCAAAGGAGATGATGATGATGATCTATTTTAAAGCAATTCCACTGCATTCATGCTAGATATACTATATTCAATATCAGTCTGACTATAAAACTAGATAAGACTCTAAAAATAGAGTCTTACCATCACGTGGCATAAATTAAACAAAAGTAACCCCAAGATTATTAGATTCATGCCATTATTAGACTGCTTTTATTAAATTCATACCACGTGAACGGTGTGGCTCTATTTTTAGAGCATTATATATCTTCTTAGAAAATTTATATTCATTATATATTCTTTTCTCTTTTGTTACTTCCAAACAAATATATATATATCACCCCATTTGGCAACCATTTCTCGGTTCTCCAAAAAGCCCTGTGCCGCACATCCCTTAGCTGTATGTTGCTTACTCATCTTCAGCCATCTTAACAAATACTCTTACTAAAATCCTCATCTTGCCTCCAATATCATGTGGAACATCAATGTTATCAATTACCTGTGTACCATGATAAATACATATTAGATATTCAAATGTTAATTTATACCAACTTATTCTATGATTTACAAAACATTAAATATATAATTACAAATTTGAGGGTGAAAAGAAGTTATACATACCATTGTAAGAAAAGCAAGTACACAAGCTGAGCCATACAAACCACAAAAGAAGTAAGATCCATTCTTTAAAAAGTAAGCAATTTCTCTTCCAAAGGCTACAACAAAGATTTGCAGAAGTCCCGTTTGATCACCTTTAACTACAATCTTGAGATAACATATAAAAGAGAATGTTTGGCAAGAAAGGCAGCCTGAATAATCTCATTTTGTGCTACTAGTAGAACCATGAGCTCATGGATAAAAGCTGTGGTTGCCTCACCAACAATCTTTCCTTTAGGGAAATTCCTTTGGAGATACATCAATATCCTCATAAACCACTGATACGCAACGTAAACACACGGGGTGATTATACACGCAGCCATACATGCAACTAAGCAAGTGACAACCACTACAATATGAGGCCAATGTCCCTTCAAGTTTTGTTTCCCAGCACAAAAGCATATTAAGAGCACAGACAACATGTAAAGCACCGAAGACAAATATTTCCAGATGTAAAACCACTTGTAGCTTGTGGTACTGCGGGCTACAACCTGACTGCAGGGACTAGAAGAAGCACGGGGTTCGAGATTAGTTTTTACCTCTGCAAACAGACACATAAGCCCCTTAACTTCTACTATAGTTGGTGGCATATGTGGAACTAAGCTGCAAAAAATTAGTTAAAAATAAGTCAGATATCTCTAAAAATTCATTAAGTTTTATACTAGACACAAGATGAAGAATTACATACCAGTGCCACCAATGTAACTGCACAAGCCGCCAAATAAAAAATAAACAAGAGACTATCTACTTCCTTGAAGACATAAACCAATGTATCTGCAAATGCTAATACGAATATTCTAACAAGTCCAGTTTTGTCCCCTCCGACTGTAGCCTTGACATAGCAAACAAATGAAATTGTGCCAAGTGCTATAGCGCTTTGAAGAATATTATATTTCCCAGCATACATTACCAAGATCTGGTGAGCGAAAGTTGTGAGTACTTGGCCTATGACATTACACTTGGGGACCTTGGTGTGGAACCATAATATTAGTACCATGATGATCCGGTAAACAAGGGCAAGGTAAACAGAATGGGATATTCAACATATGCAACAGTTAACAAAGCAACTGGAACCCATTGTATTTTTAGAGCGCTTATGATGAATGTAGCACAAAACGCCACATGGAAAATCCAAGAAAGAGATCTCCAAACATAATATGCCTTTTCTCCATCGGTCATGATCCCAGTAAGCCTGCCAAATGCATCCGATCTAAATTAGAAACAATCAAAGATTAAACACCATCAGTTTAAACTTAAAATTTATTTGAATTCATTCGCTCCCTTGATGAACACATTTTTCCAATCAAGTAATAACAGAGGAAAAATATTCCAAACGACCAACAGGAAGCAAGCACAAGAACAATGATTCCTAGAGCAATCCCTATAATTGATTTTCTTATGTTAGCTTTATTCCACCTTCTGTTAAAAGAATTGAATTAGAATATCTAAAAGTTATACCTTTATGAACTGATAAAGCTAAAAAGAATATATGACTCCTTTGATACCACATGGAAAAGCTTTAGTGTTCCTATGCCAATCCCCAATGACATTATCAGAACTCAAGTGCTACATGCTTGAATAAGATTCTATTAGTATCTACAACATATCTAGCTGATGGTGGTGCTACCAAGCATCCTTTACTGACCATGTCACAAAGTGTGTGTATAAACAGAGCCATGTCACAAAGGAAAATGACAAGACTTCATTATCAGCAAGAAAAATGAGTGAAAGAAAATGAAATTACCGGCCAACTGGTTTCTCTGTGTTTGTAAGAGTGGTTGAATTGGTGAAAAGTGGTTGTAATACTAGAGAAGGAAATGTATATCCTACGTGCATGCCTTTTTTCAGACGGGAACTGGAGAGGGAAGCAAACGGAGTCACCTAGTGTCCCCACCGGAGACTTTTGGCATATGCCAAAAGTGCAGTTAATTAATTAATTAGGATGGCTGGTACATACAATGCGTCTCCCACTGTGGTTCAATCACTAAGATATGGCAATATATATCCTCTTTGAATAATACTTGCTTAAATTGTAGATAGATATTATTGGTCTTTTGTTACCAAGATTGACAAGAGAATGGAATCTTGTGAAATTCCACTCTCGTCTTCACTCTCGGTGAAAGATTCCACATGCAAGATTGTCTTCACCCCTCTAGAGAATGGAACCTTGTCAGCGCCCATCACTAACATGAATATGCTATATAACGCTACTAAAAACATGGCCGCTAGAGACGGAAATTTTCGACGGCCAAAAATCCATCAGAAAGTTCCAACCAAAGTCAAGATTCCGTCAGAAATTTCTAACGAAAAAATCACCTGTCGGAAATTTGTGACGGACTAAAAATCTGTTAAAATCTTCTGACGGAAACCATAATCCGTCGAAATATTTCAAGGGAACTAGATTTCTGTATGAAATTTTCCGACATAGGTTAGGTTCCGTAATAAATTTTTGACGGACTTGTCATTCATCAGACTGAAGCATTGATCGGAAATGTTTCTGACGGAACTTGAATTCCGTCAGAAATTTCCAATGGAAATCAAGGTCCATCATAAGCATTTCCCGCTAATGCTTCAATCCGTCTCCCGTTTCAATTTTTTTATCTTTTTTTTTCCTAAAATATGTTGACTATGACTTTATTTTTTTTCTCTTTCATTTAGTTTCGTTCTTTTAAATTTTTTTTTTTGGGGGCTTAATACATAGGAGTGTGCCTAGATGCATAATTCACAAAAATTACATATGATTGTATAGTGAATTAACAAAGAGAAATACGAGTTCGATTGAAAGCCAATTTTATCAATATGTGCATAGCTCTGAGTACCAATTCTTGTACACCACTTCCCCAGAGGAAAAAAAAAGGAATAAGAAAACAAGCAACAAAAATGAGCCAAAAAAGGCAAATTAAGTGGAGATATGCATAGCCCACTAGATTTCTACCAACGTTCATATTATAGACAGAGTAAAAGCCAGTAACACAATAGGAAGCTTCCTAAAAGTGGTCCCCCTTCTCTCCGGAAAGATGAAAAAGTCTATTGTTAAAAACATAACGAGTCATCTACATAAGAAATTAATTAAGAATAATTATATAAAAATCAAGTTTTGACGTTCATTTTCTTTGTGTATGAGTAAATAGTAGGGGCAAAGCCGACGGTCAGTGTTGGAGTGCGCCTGAAATGTAGACTAATACGAATTTGTATATACTTTTATTTTTTATTTTTTTACAAATATTTATATAGCCAAAAAATGTATTTTGGCCAAAATAGGGTGTGCTCAAGCATAGTTGGACAACCCCTTGTCTCCACCCCAGATAAATAGTGCATATGTTAGACAAAAATTATTTAGCTCTTCCTATGTGAGTATATAGTTGCACGTGACATGCATATAAGACATGAGGTGTGATAACAACACCTTTTACAAGTATCATAAAGCTACTATTACTTTAAGTTGCATCAAATTTTGTGTTTATTTTTGATAGGCTTCTAAAACCAAAGGCACACATAAGATAGATAAGAAATAGAAGAAATAAAACATTAGTTCAGATTCTTATTTTAAGGAAAAAAAATCTTATTATAATAGGTGGACTGCACTAATTAAAAAAACTTCTAGCCTAGTTGTGGTGAAAACCACTAAGTGCTCGTTTGGTTAGATTTATAAAATCAAATTATAAAGGGAATTTATAAATAGTGAAAATGAGTGGTGGAGATTTAATTGAAATTTAAAATGTGTGGTGATTATTAAATAGTTGTCAAATCAACAATCAAATTACAGTAGGTGAATTTATAAATAGATAAAATAAAAGAAACCAAACAAAGCCTAAATTACAAAACATTGCGGGGCTTATCACTTAAATCCGAACAGCAAAAAGCAAACATTTTTTTCTTGGCGTTGCATTCTACTACTCTTTTTCTATTTCACATCCATTTCATTACTGATTCCCATTGACGTATATGACGAATACTTAGTAGTGCTATTTCTGTCATTTTCTTGATGGTGTTATTTTTGTTATTTGCTTAGCCATGTGTCTTTGTTTGTTACAGCAGATTCTAGCGGATTCCTCTTGTATATATTTTGGGATCCAGAACTGTATTTAACCAATTTCGTTGCTTGAAATAGGAATAATTAAGGAAAAAACAGCAACCTGTATTAATTTTGGAAAAATACGGTCAAATGTTAAAATATGTTAATCATCACGGTGATGCAATATTTATTAGCAAAATTTTTGGGCCACTTCTGCAGTTTTCAGTCCTTGCTTATCTCTCGATTTTCTCTGTTGTTTAATTTTTAATAATAATAAAAATTACTTTTTATTTCTATTTTTCCCGTCTTCTTTTTAGGTTCTTTGAATTATTAATTTATAGATATACTAAGTAAGTGTGACACTTTATTTTCGTAATTTATATGTGACTTTTTTTTTTAATATTCATATATGACTTTTTTAATTAAATGTGACTTATGTAATCTAAAAATAATACGAGTGGCTTTTATATATGTAAGTTCTTAATGAAAAATGTAAGAATAATGCTATTTACTTAGATTGAAGATTGGCCTCCGACCTAGTTTTTATTTTCGTATTGGCTGTTATATAAATAACAATCCCGTATATCCCAACCCATCCCCTAATGTTGACTAGGCTAGAGACCAATCTTAGTCTAGATAAATAGTATCACTCAAAATGTAACTACGACAAAATTTTTATATATGAATTTTTATAAAAATTAACATAAATGTGACTTTTATATATGCGACTTTTTAATTTAAAAAATTACATAAAACGTGACTTTTTTCAATCAATTTAAGTCACGTATATAGTAAATGCCAAATAATATTTATGCGACTCTTTTAAAACAAAAAAATTTACACGCCGTGCGATTAATCTATGAAGTACATCGGCAATTGGATCCAGGGTTGGTTGGGCATTGCTTTTAGCTTGGCCTTCTCAGCTGGGGGTATCTGGAGTATCGTAAATTCCGGACTTAAGCTCAAGTTCTTTAAGCCAAACTAACAATTAAGCAAAGGAGATGATATCCGTCAAAGGTTCTTTTTTCCATTATGGAAGAGGTTATGTTAGCAGATGTTATTATGATCTTATGGTTTTTATCCTCAACTGTACTGGCTTTAAGAGGTTTGAAATTTTGTGTTGTATAATTTTATTATTATAGTGAGTGGTGTAAATTAAAAGGAGGAAAAAAAAAAGAAAAGAAAGGACTGCGCTCCAAAGGAAGAAAAATGAATTCAATTTACACCTCAATTGAGTGCAAATATCAGTCCATTCTAATTCCTTAAATACTGATATTTTTGAAGTTATCAAAGCATGCTAAGGAGGCCATCGATGAAGTTCAATAATTAATATGAATTTCTAAGCAATATTACAATCAAATTCTGCATTAGAACGTATGAAACATTTTTTGTTTTTTGTTTTCTAATAATATGCTAGTCAGTTTGAAAAAAAATAAATTAATAATCCCCTTAAAAAATATTAATGTACTAGTCATTTTTCTAGTTATCTATCTATATATATAAAGTAAAATTAATTTTGTAAATGTTAATATGTCAGTAGACGTAATCGGCCAAGGAAGAAAAAAGTTTCTTCCGTTGCAATTTGGAAAAAAAATAGCATAATAGAGAATCCAACATAGTCTTTACGGCACCACAACACGTTATATATAAGGTAAAATATATTGACACAATTATTTTTTTTTTAATAAATGCACCACGTTTTAATTATATAAATAATCCTTGAACATTATTTATTTTTACATTTATATCCTCGACATTTTTATTATACTCATCTTTTTCGATGTTCTCACATACTAGTACTTCTTGTTTAAAACAATGATTTTTGTTCAAATTTATTGTCATCATACTTTCAAATTATCAATAAAACTAAGTAATTGTACTTTAACTCTTTCTTATAATTTACTGATTTAATATATTTGAGTTGCTTTTTTAACTTATTTTTTGCATAGAAAACTTTATCAAATACCAAATATGTTAGTTAATGAAATTTTGAGAATAAAATTGAGATGAAAAAAGTTAGGAACATAAAGGCAATAATTAGTAAAAGTTAAGATTATACAATGCAATTAACATATGGTGCAGTTATAAAGGGGAATCATATTCCCACCCCAATTATTTATTCTTACACCACATTTTATGTTTATCACACTTAATTTGTACTTTTAATTATTGCACCACAATAAAGTTTCATTTGTAATCCTCATTTTAAAAATAAAAAAAATAATAAACAAAACCCTTTTCCATTTATGAATTTTTCTCTCCTTCCACCACATACCACATCTCTCTTCCATCTACCCCGCCTCTGCCCCTGATTCAGCAACCCAATCCATCCCACTCCACCAATTTCCAACAATTGGTGTTCTTCTCGGATGAAATCAATAATTAGGCGAGACAAATTGAATTGTAGCATATACTAATTTCTTGAATTTAAGAGGGGAAACAAAGGAGGATATATAGTATCACCATAAACTGATGCCTTGAATTGAAAGAATCAAATTGAGTTACAAAGTTAGAAAGCAATTCGTGTATTCAGCTGTTAACAAGAGTAGATAAGCAACCGATCGGTTTAATTTATTTGGCACCTCTTGCATTTGGATTTTGTTGGGGGGTCACTGTAATAATCAAATTGAGTTACTCGCCAATTCATGTAATCCGCCGTCGACAAGGGTGGAGAAGCTGTTGAAATTTTTGGCTATGGTGTAAGGGGAAAAAGAATACTTTTTAAATAGAAAAAACAAAAAAGAGTTTAAAGAGGAGGTTACTAGTGTAAATTTCTTTAGGATATTTAAGTGAATAAAAAAACGTGGTGTGAGAATAAATTATTGTCGTGGGAATATAAGTCCCCATATATAAATGTGATTTTATAGAAATGCACAACTAATTTACCAATTTAGCCTTCATAGCATAATGAAAATTAAAAATGAATGAATGAGATCTCCCAACCCAACTAAAAACTAGCATGAACACCACAGGACACCACCAAAAGTCATAGAGCATCTCCAATGTTCCTCCATCAATTCTTGTATATTTGACTCTTAAACAAACATGGTTGGGGTGGTGTGGCACCATGTCTATCCAAAAGGCACCGTGGAATAGAAGCACCCAATGCTTCCTTTTGCAATGGTGGTCTATAAATAAAATATTAATTAAACAATGAGAAATGAGAGAGGAAAGCTTTGACAGAAATTAATTAAAAAAAATATATGGAAAAGGTCCATGAGAGTGTCTGCAGGTAGAATACTTTCTTCACCTTGTCTACTTTTTGGTTGCTGCCATGTCATGTGAAGGGTATCCACGACATTTGCATTTGAGAGCAGGTTTTTCGGAAAAAGGTGCACCCGATGAAGTGTATTGTTTTAATTGGTTTCTCACTTACAAGATGAAGAAATGGAAGCAAGCATTGGAGATGCTCTAACAAAGCCATAAATCTTAAACACCAGTGCCACTTTTCTACCACTCAAAATATTGGCCAGAAACTCAGGAGTGGTGGAAGCCAGATGGCCAATATGTGCTCCATTTTCTTTATTACTACTTTCGCCCCAAAAAGATGGTCATATTTCTTTTTTCACATATATTAAGAAAAATTTATTTAATAGTATTGGAAAAATAAATTTTAACATTATTTTCCTATTATACCATTTTATTTATTACATTATTTCTTTGTATAAATTCAGTTGCTTGCTTTCTCTGTCTCTCTCACTTGACCAGAAACCTGAGTACCCAGAGCATCTGGTTTCACCAAACTTTTGCTTCTTAATTGCTTTCTCAGGGCTCTTGGTATTAGTTTTACAGATTTTCAATACCCATTTATGTTTGAATATCTTTTTTTGTAGTTTTGTTTTCAATGATGGCATGTTGTTATATTGTATTGAAGATTACTAGGTAAATTTATAGTAATAATTGGCTCAAGAACAACATCAGATGAAGTTACTACTACATCTAGTGTAAGGAAATGTTCTCTATTGCATTCTACAGGCAACAATTCCATCAACCTTCAACAAGCCGACTTATGTGCCAATGTGGAAGGGAGCCCAGGGTGCCTATTTCTTCATTGCCATTTGCTTATTTCCGATTGGACGTTGATCCAATCTCTTTAGACAACTTAAGCTGTGTATATGATTGTTTATGGATTAGGGGATGATTCGTATTCTAGATAACAGATTTAGGAGAAGTGGTTGAAAATGGAAAAATGACTACCCCCAGTTGTTTGCAGGAGAACTTTATTTATAAAGGCAGTTATATGTAAAATGTGAGTGACTTGTCATAAGTTATGATGTCTTCGGAAGCGATGTATTTGGAAGCGATTTCATAAGATGATTAGATCGCTCGACACTAGCGTTAAGTGACAAGCGACCCCTGGGAGTCATTTGTACAATCACTACACCGGGTGTGTATGTGTGTGTGTGTGTGTGTGTATCATAAGCCCCCTCACTCTAATGAAAAAGACTAGTATTTTTGAAGAGAGTGAATAAAAGGAAGATAAGTTAAAATAATACTGCTGGTATTTGAAGAATCTAAGTTAGCAACTTCATCACTCACATGATTCCCTTGGGCGATTTCAACCCCTAGCGATTCCAATTTCTACCGATGCCAATTTATAGCAGTATCCTTTTGGGCAATTTCAAAGGATGATTACCATCTCTTGGGATGATTTTGACCATCCATTTGGGTGATTTCATAGAAGTGATTACATCCCTCGGGGCTATTTCAAATGAGCGGAGTGATTACTATCCCTTAGGGAGATTTTGACCCCATTTGAGCGATTTCAAATGAGTGGAGTGATTGCCATCCCTTAGGGCGATTTTGACCATATCTTTGAGCGATTTCAAGTGATGGAGTGATTACCATCCCTTAAGGTGATTTTGACCATCTCTTTGGGCGATTTCAAGTGAGTGGAGTGATTGCCATGCCTTAGGGAGATTTTGACCATTCCTTCAAGTGATTTCAAATGAGTGGGGTGATTACTATCTCTTAGAGTGATTTTGACCATCCATTTGGGCGATATCAAGTGATGGAGTGATTACGATCCCTTAAGACGATTTTGACCATCGCTTTAGGCGATTTCAAGTGATGGAGTGATTGCCATCCCTTAGGGAGATTTTGACCATTCCTTTAGGCGATTTCTTAGTAGAGATATCGTTACTTCATTCTTTATCCCTTGAATAATACCAATATCACCTCCAACAAATGTAAATCCATCCTTCATTTTGGCTTTATGTTCTACATGCACTTCTTTACGTGTCCACATATTGATTTCACATGACCACACAAGTCATTAATCTTTTTACCCCTCCTTGCTTAATTTCCATTCCAAAAATTTGCACTTTTCATGTAACATCCCGCAAAAATTTAACAATAAATTAAGTAATATGATAGTTATTTTGATAATAGAGAGACACGTTTCTTACCTCAATCATAAGAGTACAAGATTAGCATTCAATTGAACGTCCAAAATTAGAATGTAACAACATAATTATATCGAATTGCAAGGAGATGAGATTGTCACTCAAATAAACGCCAAGATTTAGAATATGGCAATATAATCATATTGAATTGTTGTAGGATGGCTACTCAATTGAATATCAAGAATGAAAAGATGATTATTGACAATATGATCGGTATTTTGACAATGAATTGAAAGTAGAAGGTGGTTATTCGCAATATATTAACAATGATGGATTAACCATACTATTGACAATGTAATGGTTATATTGAACAACAACATGAGTTTGCTATTGATAATGTAAATGTTATTTTGACAATGATTGAATAACCATTTGAAATGTCACAAGAAGTCAAAGAATTGCTACTCAATAGAGGTAAAGAATGTGGTTACTAGTAGCATTCTGAAAGTTGATAACCTAATTGTAAACTATTAATTGAAAGAACTCAAGTAACATGGATAAAAATATTATGACTTAATCATAAGACAACACAAAATATAAAGATTGCTCGAGCAATTTGCCGCCAAGCGTACGGCACCACAACGCTTCACGTGTCGCGTTCTGGTTGACGGAACTCAAAGGTTTATTAAAAACAACTAAATTTAGATATTTTTAGCGACTATAAATAAGGGGGAGGGAGGTGAGGATTTCTGAAACCTCTCAACAGACCCTCTCTCCCTTCCTATCACTCTCCACGTCCCTATCTCCATATGTATGTTAATTGTCCCATCTCTTCATAATTGCCAAACCCTTCAAATGTATAAAAATGGGGGAAATTCGTCCAAAAATAATAAGAGAAGAAGAACAACCCCTAAAACCTTCCAGACCTTTAGTTTTGCATTTGGATAAGGCCCCTCTTCATATATATATATATATATATATATATAAGAAAACCAACTTGAAACACCACTTTGATCAATGAAAATGAAGGTTTTGAAGGCATTTGTCAATAACTCAAAGAATCTTTGGAAAAATCAAGCTAAAGAGGTGGGTAACTACTACTTTGATTCCCTTGTAGCATTTATGATGATTTGATATAATAGGCATGGTTTTTTATTGAAGTCTTCAATGAGGTAAACATGGATTTTGATGCATTTGAAAAGTAAAGATTGATTATTGCATTTGAATCACTAGTTAATACTCTACCCATTTTGTCTTTGCTTTGAATTGCTTTGTTGCCATACTAGGAGCCATCTAATGATACTGAGATAGACAACAATTAGTGTGGTATTTGGTTCGCATTGAATTGTTTGGAATTCTAGTAGGGGTCAATCGGGATTCGAATATGGATCTATTTAATTATATATGGCTATGATTGAATTGATATGAACCTTGCGAGCACCATGGGTTGTAGTTTAACTAGTGATATGTCCCTTTTGTGCATTTGAAAGCTTTGTGCATTCAATGGTTTCTTGAAAATTAATCTTTCAAATGAAAGGCGAATCAAAGGGTTTTGTTACTCACTGAGTACTTCGTACTCACTCTCTCTTTCTATAATTTTGTAGATAATTGAAGATATGATATTTGAAAAGCAAGACAAGCCATGAGTTGGAGCATGCTCACAAGCGGGAGTAGAGTTTTGCATGTGGTTGAAACCTATCTTTGAAGCAAATACAAGAATGCATTTTATAGTTAAAACAACTTATGAGTTTTATGCTTTTTTGGTGTTAATAAGTAGGCCCACTTCTCAATAATACACATATTTTTATGACTTGTAATATATATGACGGAATGAATGTGTAGTTTTTGTAATGGTTTGAAACTTACTTTTTAAGATAAAGGCTTTCTACAAACTTGGCGTGCTTTGGTAATCAATGGAATATGCCTAGTAATATAACTTTTGTGTTCCTTACATTTTATTGAAAAACCTAGTGGTAATGATTTCTAAAAGTTAACAACTTGCTAGGTTTAAGTAACAAGCTTTACAGAGTGTTAAACTTTATGAGACAAAAACAATTTGTTTGTTTTGTACGTCTCGTCTCCGCTATTTGTATTGTAGCTTTCGCTATAGGTTTCGCTAATTAATATAAGATATTCTTAAAGAAAATACGAAATTAGTAGGGGCGCAACATTTCATCTTTCACACTCCACGAATTAAAACTCAGCAACTTCATGTCCTTATTGAACTCGAGTCTACCTTATGTTTAGTCACTAATTAATTCACTTTCTTTGGGAATCATTCTCTGTGCATCACTTACTAATAACCACAATATGCTAATCAAAATTTACGAGCCTGCTGATCGTAATCACTACTAGGCCTGTGCCTTCACTAGTCACAAATATAGATTGATTACCAATGATGAGTTCTCTGATGACCACTTGCACAATTGATAGTTTGTTCTGTTTCACTGCTGATTATCATCGTGCTTTATCTGCTCCACTAATTGTTAATCATTCATTGGTCCAAGATCTCTACTCTTATTCTCACTGGTTGCCCTTTTAGACATATCGCTAGTTGATTTTCTTTCTACCCACATCACTGATTGCTTTTTACTCACGACTTATTCTCTCCTTGGTATTACAGATCAGACATTTGCTTTGTTGGTCACTATCATTCCTCTACATCATTGCTCGTATATCATTTCTTTTTTGCCAGTGTAGAGATGATGGATTCTAAACCAATTCTAAACTTTTTCCTCTCCTCATTCGTCTATCCACATCATTCCGTATACCTCTCCCACACTTGTTATTTCCGTATATTCAATGTCACCATTTTCCCACTTCTCTGATCAACTAATCTGAACCATTTGGCAGCCACATTTTCATTCACCTTTAGGGGTTAACATCATCTTTATATTATGATCAGATTGCAAAAGCATTCAACAACTTTTTCTGGACATTCTATCACCCGAACAATCTGTCCACAAATTTTTTAGATTGAAGATAGTCAAAAAACAATCTAGCAGACAGTAAACTGAAATATAAAGAATATACAAATTGATCATAACCAGCGTGCACACTATTCTTTCTACATATGATGTCAATTATTAGGCCATAATGTATCAAATTTGGTTCAATCATATGGTCTTTGACCATTTTGTGAAAGAAGGAAATACATTCATCAACTATCTTGTCACTTTTATGGTGAAGCTTTAACATCGCAGAGAGGGTATGTTTATTGAGGTGAACTGTCCTTTTTCTCATGAAATCAAAGAAGTTGAAAGCCATGTCAAAATGCCCCCCTTCAGAGTAGCTTTCTAGAACAATGTTCCATGTTTTCGTGGTCTATTTATCCCTTTCCATCTCGAGAAATGCATATTCCATGAGCCCAAAATAACATGACCCTTACCTTCCAACGGCACTAATAAAAGAGTTTAGATAGTTAGGATTCTTGATGAAATTAGATTTAAACATATAACTCATTATCATCATGGGTGCCGTTACACCACTACTAAACGGGATGTCATTCAACCATATTTCGACGGCTTTGGCTTTGTCACATTTTTTCCAAAATTTTTGGGCGTGCCTGGTGAGTACGGCTAAAATACCCATGGGTATTATGGATGGGCGAGGAAAGAACTCTGCAGCTTATGAAATGATGCAACATATCAGCAAGAAAACAA